>JAOUZG010022297.1:2377167-2401431 GCA_026289955.1 Argiope argentata
GTGTGTGTGTGTGTGTGTGTGTGTGTGTGTGTGTGTGTGTGTGTGTGTGTGCGTGTGCGTGTGCGTGTGCGTGTGCGTGTGTGTACGTGCGTGCGTGCGTGCGTGCGGTATAAACTCATATGTAATAATAATAATAACATCTGGATTATAATACAAAATTATACATTTGATGATTATGATTTGATTAAATGCAATAAAATGTTATTAATATATCTTTATGGCTATTATAATTCTTCGGAAACTTTTATTATAGAAGATGATTCTACCACAATTGCTATCTATTCTCTTGAAATAAGAAATTGCCGAATATAAAATAAGGAATATATTTCAGAAACTGTAGATCTTCTGACCAAACACCCATATCCTAATAAAGTATAACGTCTTTTACTGCTTTTATGTCCAAACCTTATCAAACTTATTTTACTTATTTCCGGCAAACTGCAATCCCAGCATTACATCATCTGTTGAATATCGAAAAATCAATGCGGGATCTCAGGATATCCGAAACAAACAGCCATAACAATGGTGAAATTAAGATGCCGGACGGTGACAATAAACTAAGCTTTATGTTCCGCCATTTCTTACAGATACCGAATCAAAAATGTTATTTTCTCCATAAAAGAAAAAAATAAACAAACATATGTTTGCAACAAAAAGAAATAAACTATTACTGACAAAACCGTAAGCTATGCCGGATACGTAACAGAATTTCGAAGTTCGCGAAGAACATTCTTTTTTTTTTCACTCCGAACTGTCAAATTTTCAATTCTTTTTGTTCCGAAAGAAGTTCCTTCTTTTGACAGGAGAAATAGTGTAAAAGAAAACAACCTTTCGCCTCCTGTAACAGAATTCTTAATTCCAAACACCTGTTCCATTATTCATGCGAATAAAATCAGACACGGAATATTTCTTTATAAGCTCTCGGATATGAATAGAATGGAATGTCATGTAAAAACTAAGCTTTTCTTTGATTCACCGAGCATTTTGGTCATAATATTCCTCAGCGACATCTGCATAATCTCTTTCGAATTAAAATAAATTTTCTAAAAAATATTATTTTTATATTCATTCGTGTTTAGCTTAGCTATAAAATCTGCTATGGTAAACAAATTGAGTTTCGATTTTATACTATACTTTTTGCTTTATCTTCTATTTTGACATAAGACATGGTTTCATGGAATGAAACATTTTTATTATTATTGTTACTACAAAAGAATTTAAATTTACGTGCCATTTCTTTGAACAAAAATCGATTTTAGGTGCAATTTATAGGCTTTATGAACAACTTTTCAGATAGAAGAAATAGCCGAAATTAAAAGTCTTCTATAAAAAAATTCTAACAAATATTCTATTCTTCTATACAAATATTCTAACAAATATTCTATACTTCTATACAAATATTCTATTCTTCTAAACAAATATTTATTAGTTGTTTTGATAGTTGGTTGGTTGGAGTTTTTTTGGCGCAAGAGCCATATTTGGCCATACTGCGCCAAGCGAATGGTAAAATCAGAGCAAAATCATAGAAATACTCTTGTTAAAATATAAAATTGAGGGTTAAATATAAAAATGTGATATATGGAAATTCCAAATGGAAGGGAATTGTACTGAAACAGATGTATGTGAATTGTTACATTGAAGGAATGCAAATTGCAATTATAAAAGCCAATGATTTTTAAGAACTTAAAAAGGTTTGAGTGGGATTTTTCTCCCATTATGTCTTGTAAATTTAATGAAGATAACTTTAAAAAATGTAAATGGAAGGAATTAAAAGATGGACATTCAATTAAAATGATATGTTATTTTGAAACCTATAAATGCAGAAAAAAAGTATAGTAATCAGTGATAATGAAATTTTTTTCTTTGACAAACAAAATAATCATTCGTTTCTTGTCAAACAGAGTTAGATCTTGTGATTGTGGTGGCCATGACTAAATGTTAACATATCTAATATAATGTCTGATGGTAAATTTGATAAGGGAATTTATACATATTGTAACAATTTTCCAACTATTCTTCCGTTGATGATATCTCAATTAATTGCATCGGCACTTTTTGTCTCTTAAAGAGATTTAAAGAATGGATACTTACAGTAAAATATTTTATTTTATTATATAAATTTCTGGCTTAGTTAATTTAGTTTAGATTAGCTCTATTAACGTCACCTTTTATAAAGCAATACTAGGACTATTTTGGGATAAATCACTTAATTTTTAACAATGGACAGAGGACGAGGACGACACTTGAGCTGTCATCCTCATCTCCATACCATGCCACACTAGCGGGAGAACATTTCGCTGGGTAGGTTTTAACATGTACCAGACCCGCTTAGCAATGAAATAGCTATGTTTAATTGTTTATTTCTATAAAAGTTCTTCCTCCAGCTTTTCTTGGTTTCTAAAACTATGAAAGAGATAAAATTCTATCATAAAATGATACTTTGCTCCCTTAAAATCTCATATGCGTATAATTTTCAAATATTAAACATATTCGGCAATATTATACATTCTGTGTCCAAAAACATTGAACTATAAAACTTCCTTTAATACAGTTAATATTTAGTTTCAAAATACAATAATCCAAAATGAACAGGATTTAAAAATTGCGTTTTTGAAAGAAAAAAAAACTACATTTTTACATGGTCCCGAATTCTATTCTGCTTTGTAAATAGCCAAACATGTTGCTAAGTGACATTATTGTGAAGTGCATTTGCTTCACAAAGTTGTGCAAGAAAACCCTCTTCTTCCCTTAGCCGAGGGCACTAGAGAGTTTTCCGTGTATATCGGAATACTTATTTAACATATTCCCTGCACTCGCCATGAACGATATAAAAAGAAAACGCGTTGCTTGAATTTGTTGAACGTGCTTCCGAAAATAATCCTAATACTCTGGTGAATTGTTTTTATGCGTTACATATTTGAAATAGGAACTTTCATCGGATTCGCCCAATTTTTTCTTTAAAATATGTAAATATTTTTCGCATAGAAAAGATATTGTAATAAATATCTTTGCTTTCAATTCTTGTTGTATGTTTTTCATTTTATAATATTTAAAAAAACGAGAAATACATGAAAATATATTGTAATAATGTATGTAATGCATGTATTACGAATTCTATGGATCATTCATAAGATGGTTTAAAGTTCAATGAAAATTTAATAGGCTGAAATTTATGAATTATGAAATTTAGAGAACAGACACATCAATACACATCTCTCTTTTTTTTCTAGAAAATTCAAAATTTTCTATACATTCGCATGTTAATAAATGTTAAAATTATATGAATAATTAAGAGTAAAATATTATTTTATATTGCTTAATTCGTTAAAGAAAAAAAATGAAGTGCTATATTTTTATTTTAAAAAGTTTAATAATTCGTTCATAATATTGTTACAGAAAATTTATTCAAAAATCCATAATACGCAAAATTAGTAGATGTATATCTAAATAAAACAGTGAAACAAACAAAATAATAAAGAAAATTATTCATTCAACGTGATGAATAGCGATGTACAAATAAAAAAATCGGTAGTAAACAACTCAAAGAATGAAACAGCACAAAGAGATCCATAGGAGAATGTCTTCAAACAACTATTCTAGTCCTTCAAACGTCTGCTATCCTCCATTGTTAACTAATTTGAGTTAAATTCAACTTCCGACTAGCTACTAATGCAATTCTTGCCTCAACACAGACTTTCCGCTCAACATATGGCTTAATGCTGCTTCAATAATTGATTATAAGAGTCAACACGTAACTATTTTAATAGAGACTAGCTATTCAGAGCACAAGTCGATCCTGCCTCATCCCTCATGACTCCATTGTTCTCTCCGTAACCAGAATTTTTAATTATTTCCATTATAGTGCAAAGAAGGTTTTAGAAAAACCGTATAACTCCACCCTAGCGGACCTATAAGTGAAATTCCTGGACTCTTCTACTTTTAAGCCCAAATCGCCAAAAGTTCATTAAGCTTATAGTCTTGGATAGAGATCATGATCCCATCAGAACCGACTTTAAAAATGTCTTCCTTAACAAGAGAATTAATGCGTTTACATTTTCATAACTATGTTGTAAAAAAAATTTCTTCAGAATGTAAATCTACATTTTCGGTTATGATGACTCAAATATTAATCATTTTTTTACAAAATCATATAAAAATGGAGAATTTGAGTTTGTGCACGTGTGTGTGTGGGGGGGGGTTGATTGAATGTGATGCATTTTCGTTAAATATGTTAATAATTTTGATAAATTTTCAAACTTAAAAATAATTTAAGCTAAATGAATTATTATTAATTAATTTTTCCATCATTATAAAGCTAGACTCTATATATATATATATATATATATATATATATATATATATATATATATCATAAAGGGAAATCGATATCCAAATATAAAAATAACTGATTCACAAGAAGTAAATGTGTTATTGATCAATTTTACAAAAACTCATTTGTCAAAAAAAGAAAAAAAATGTTTACATTCAGTTTGTCTATCTTTCAAGACTTGAAAAGATTATCTTTCCAATGATAAAGACATATCCATTAAATAGCTACACAAATCATTATTAGATCAATACTAGACCAAAAATTCGAAATGGTTTGTACATCTTTGTTTCAAATTTTCTTGGAATTAGACAGCAAATTCTCTTGCATAAATGTCCACAGTGTTGAACTTGTACTATGAAAGAATTGCATCTGAAGTTATTATCACAAATTATTTAAAAGTCTATATAGAAATACGTGTCAAACTTATCAAAAAAATATCAAAAAAATTCTTAGGGATATTATTTCCATTTGAAATCACACTCTATGACTTAAAAAATAAAAAATAGGATTTAGGGACAACAATTTCAGTTATCAAGAAAATTGTTGTCCCAGTCGTAGTAGATAAGTTTCCACTAGATGACAACCAATATTGACATTCTTGCAATTATGTCGAAAAAATCATTGACTATATTTTATTTGAACTGTTTGAAATATTCAATTCATAGAACTAAAGAAAAAAATTTAATCATATATTAATATCAAACTTTTCATCCTAATTAATTAATATTTTTTCATTAGAAAATCTTTTTGCTAAAGATCTCAATCGGCATATATTTTTATTTAAATATTAGATAGCTGATTAAAGTTATAGGTATGCAATATTTGAGCCGAAAAGTTTCATTTGTTTTCTTTTGATATTGCTGATCTTTTATATTTAAAATTAATCCCTTAAAATAATACAATAACAATAAAAATTTCATGTTTCTTCCGTGGCCATTTATAATCAGTCATACTTTAGATGCGATGTAGAAATTTTGACTTAAGTAATTTTAAATAAATTAGAAGAAATTTTAACATATATACATTCAAAACACTGACATTAAGGAGTTTTTACCTGGATAACTTAGAATAATTGATTAAGTTAAAACTTGAACGTCTCATTGATTCTACTTAAAAACTATACAATTTGGCGGACAATTAGGCGAAAACTTCAATTTGGCGAACAAGAAACTATAAAAGCGAAACATATAGTTTCGTTTTTATCATAAACATATCGAAAAATTAAGTGGAATTAAATATACATCAACTAGTATAATATAAAAAAGTATTTAATGAACTGAAAACTTAAATCAAGTAATCCAGAACACCAGAAATAAAAACAATCAACAAGATTTTATTTAAATAAGTTAAATAATATAAATAAGAGATAATATTTAAATAGTCTTCATAAGTTAGCAAGCATATATTGTCAGTACATATCTAATGTGTTAATTGTGGTCATTTCGGCAAGCCTGGTTTGTTGCTTAATTATTTGACCGCTTTCGCAAGGGATGTTGATCCTTTGTCCCAACACATCGGAAGAACAGAGTCGAAATTTGAAAGGAATCTCTCTACATCAGAAAAAGAAATGCTATTGTTAAAAATAAGGCTTATTATACTTTGGAATTAAAATAATAGCGTACAGGATTGAGACAGAGCATTTTTTTGTGAGAAGAAAAGTATTGCAATCATGTCAAAAAAATTTGCCATCTTAACCACCATTAGATGTTCTATACTTCTTAAGAACAAATTTAAACCATTTTTATTTTCTAGTATATATAGTATTGTGAAAGTATAGCAATCGTCAAAAAATTCGAATTCTGAAAAGAATTTGATGTGAACTGCTTAAAAATGCAAAATTTATTGGAAAGGAATTAATAAAAAACTGCCTTTTCAAAAAATCTTTAAAACCCTTACTTGAAAATTTTGATTACTTTTTAAAACTCGCTTAACTTTTAATAATTTGTTGGAAAAGAATTTTTAAAAATTAAGTGAGTTTTAAAAAGTAATGAAATTTTTCAAGTAAGGGTTATTAAAATGTTCTGAAAAGGCAATTTTTACTAAGAATTTTGTATTAAAAATCTCGTTAAATACTTCCACCAGCATTTTACTATTTAACAATTCTAGTTTAACTTTTAATCAAAGTATCATAAAAACATATTTCTTATTTTATTTTGTTTTACTTTTAGTCATGAATACATTCCATTACACAGGGTGCCCAAAAAGTTGCCGAACTGATTTGTGAATTTATTTTACAAAAACAACAGGTTTAAAAAGAATTACTTTTATGCCAATGATAAAAAGCACTTTTAACATAACTAAGGAAATAATACTGAACTTAGATTTATAATAAATGTTCAAAATGTCCACCTCTTTTTTTATGGAGACAAAACTGAACTCCTTTGCGCATGTTTTTCGAAACACGTTACAACATGCTAGGAGTGATTTCTTGTATCCTTTGGGTGATTGAGATTTTCAAATCATCTATTGTTTGAGGATCACCTTATAAACTTTGTCCTTTAAATATCCCCACAGAAAATAGTCCCGGATGGTCAGATCAGGGGATCGAGGTGGCCAAAGATTTTTTGAGATAAGCCTATCTCCGAAAAAAAGCTTCAAGCATATCCATGGTTTCATTACACATAAGGCAAAATTTAATATACTTGAAAAAAATCATAGACAGTGATTTTTTTAATTTGGAGTACGGGAACTTTTTGGACACCCGGTACATCAGCATTAATATTATGAAATTTTGTTATTACTTGTGCAATTCGACCACCAGACAACGGCTTCTATATGAAATCGGAACACTTGTAAAATTGATGAACAATCTATAGAATTAAAATATTTTGCTATCTGGAACACCACGTGAAATTATAGAGCTATGACACTATTAGGAAGTAAATATAGATTATGAAATTATTTTTATAAACATAAGTTAAATACGAATATAAATAATTTTTTAAAAATTTTAGAAGCACTTTTAATAATCGGCAAAAAGTTATATATATATATTTTAATTTTCCGATTATTACTTTAATTTTTAACTTATGTTTCATTACTGTGAATGCAACGAAATATATAATTCGTTCTCGAAATTTCTGCCTGAATGAATCTAGTGATATAAAATAGCTAAAAAAATAAAACCTTCTCGAATTGCCATTATCTTCTGTTTTCCGATGATACCAAACAATCTCCCTGTCTTCTTGACAAATAAAAATATTTATTCGTAAACCGTAGCAGCTGAGAGCTATACGAACATCCTTCCCATCCTGAAAAAGTAAAAACATAATCAATAGAAAATATCAACTGAACGCAATTCCAAATTCAAAACAGATGCGAACTCTATTCAAATAAAAGTACCAGCATGATTTTCTGGGGAGTTGTACCATAAAAATTCATTTCGTTCTAGTTTCCCTTTCTCCATTAGAAAAGGAAGAAATGAGGAAGTCTCACTGAAATTTCAGGAGAAACAGTGTAGATATTTATGAAAAACAAGTAAATATTTCTCATCAGTATGCATTCATCTATAATAGAATTTTACTTCAATGTTTTTCCCTTTTTTTATTATTCTGAAAATGATATATTCTAAAAGGAGGTTCAATGCAAAAGAAAAATATTGCTGATTTGAACAATTTTCAAAATTTTTTATCTCTAATAAAAAAATAAAAGCATGTATACGTCATGTATAATGATATAAATTTGCATAAATGACAGAACACGAAGTTTCTATGGCTGATAATTTCCACAACAAAAATTAAACGAGATTTCAACTACGATAGATTTTCCAAAAATATTAATGCAGAAGACTAATACTTTAACATTTAAAAATTTTTATATATCTCTTAATTTAAGTTTTAATTAATTTCCTACTTTTTATTTTAATTAAGCCCTTATTAACATAATACTAAAACGTAGGTTCTTATTTCCTGTTAACATTCCCACTTTTTATTTGATTTTAAAACGTATTCTAAAATACTGATGACTTAAATGTTTTCTCGCGAGGGATAAAATTCTCTAAGGCTAATATTTGAGACTTCCTTTGCTAATTTGACATAAGTCAAAGAAACCCTGCCAAAATCTCATAATAAAATAAGTGAGGGGAAAACCTTCTATCCCTTTCTCTCTTTAGTCGTGATGTGGAATAACATATCCCTTATAGATGTGTGTGCGTGTGCGTGTTTCTAACTTTTACGCACAAATTTGGAGGGGAGGTAAAAATCAATAGCAGTCAGAATCACAAGAGGGCAAGATACCAAATAATATCCTCCTGTGATGAAACAAAGACAAAGCAAGACATAAAGAGGTTAATATTTCTTTCTGCAACACTTAAAATTGGCGTAATTGTTGTTGTTACTAATGGCAATTGCCACGGACAATCACCCGCTGATACGATCAGCAGATTTTTAAGCCTAAGATATGCGTCTCTTTGTCTTTACAAGTAGCGCCATCTAGGGCCAAGAGTACGACTTAGTTACACACACTTAAAAACCCGTTTTAGGGGGCAAATTTCATTCATGCATATTCATTCATTCATCTCAGATTTTAATTTAGATCTGGAACAGAGAACGATCATCTCTGACCCAGTATCCCCAGTGGTATTACTCTCGACATGGTGGACTTTGCGACCACGAGGAAGACTTTGCTATTTAACGATCGCCAGCCGCCACACAGTCGGGGAATCTTTTGACCGGTGCGTGTCAAACTCGCAACCTAAGAAGTATGAGTCCAACGCTCTACCAACCAAGCTACCCCGGCCTGAAATAATTTTTTGAAGCATCAAAGGTCATGTTCGTAGTTCCGAGCACTTGCATGCATGTACAGCTGATACCTACACTACCGAGATTGTCAAAAAGTGAATCTAGGGTAATTTGACATTATTGGGTAAATTCATGATTACCTTACTCTTTTACCAGCTGCATTGAAACATGAAGGGTGCATGTTGACCTCAAGAGTTCACTTACAGTTACTTGTTCATTTGGTATCCTAGTTGCTTTAGTTGGCGTGGATCCATACTGATGCTGTCTCCTTACTCGCCTTTGCTTGTAAGTAAGATTCAGAGATAACTTTTGTATACAATTAATATCTCTTTTCAATAGATAGAATTATTGGGAATTTTGATCCGCATTTTGATTATTTTTAAAGCACCAAAATAACTTGTTATCGTTATTATAATCATGCTTTTCATATCAAATTCTTTATTTGAAGCTCAAATGCATTTTTAATTTGATTCCAAAGAAAAATCATTAAAGAATAATTATGAGTGGAAAACATATCTAAGAACTTAAAATCAATAAAATTAGTATTTTATTAATGAAATTCTAATGAAATGTAATAATATCTACTATAATAAGTTTGTTTTCAAGTGAATTTTAAAAAGGAAGTGAAAGTTATTAAAATTTCTCAGTTGCCTAGTTAAATGCAAAACAAATATATATTTTTTCTTTCAGAAAAACTATTTAATAAATATGAAATACTAAAAGCAGGGCTTTTAAACACTTCATCTTACGCATCTAAAAGCTAAAAAAAAATAAGTCTTTTTCTATTTTATTAAGATGATAAACTAAATCAAAATTCCTTTTACACCCACATAATTTATTTTCGAAACATTAAACTGGTTTCTCGTTAAGAGTTTATATCAAATATCTATTAATATTTTATTTTAAGGCTTTATATACTCTATTACAATATAAAAATAGCAGTTTTTATACGGAAGAGCACTTTAGAAGAGTAAATTGTTTTTAATACTTTAGTAAGACTTGAAATTTCTTTAGTTGACAGAAAAAAAAACTGTTTAATTTTTCACTCATTTTCTCATTATGATAAGAAACTGCCCAGTAATTTTTTTTCTTTTCAAAGATACAAAATTGAATACCAAAATGGCAGCGAATAATTTCTTTTTATAAAATTTTTAACTATTTTGTGTTTTATATCTCATAAGTTTACCAAAACTGAAATTTAAATTCTTAAAAAAGAAGATTTAAAAGGTAAAGCTCATAATATTTTTAAAAATTTTAATTGACAAAAGTGTTTATAATATATTTCTTCAAACATTTACTCAACCAGCTTTTAATATAGTATGAACAATCTCATTTGTATAATCCTATTTTATCAATTAATGTGACACTGTGCAAATTTAGTTTATAATAATATTCTGAATAATTTGCTAAATACTAGAATTTTATGCTAAGTTAGTTTTCAAGGTTTTTTTAAGCTGATCATAACTGGCCCTATATTCTGAGAAAATCCATTGTTAAGGAAAATAGAAATTATTTCTTGGTGTTTTTTTTTAATTTTACATTAGTCACCTTTGGCGAAAGTTCACTGTTTAATTCCATTTAAGTCAAATCTTCATATCCCTAATTTCTTAATTATTTTATGCATCAAATTGAAACTGAAATTAAAGTTTTGTTACTTGGATAACGTTACACTTGAAAAGCCTTGTCCCATTATTCATAGTGATATCAAAAACTCAATTGGACATATAATAAATCTATTAAATGCACATTGTCTTTCATTAAAGAGTAACTTCACTTTCTAACTCTTCATGTAAACTAAGCAGATAAAATGGAAAATTCTTGTTTCTCTTCATTAGCTTTCGACAAGGGAAAAAGATCTTGCAATTAAACATTTCTCAAAAGAAGTGTATATGGTTTGGATTTTGTAGCTACAAAGGAAATTATTGTTAAAAGTTAGAGGAAAAGATATTTTTAGTAACAGTTAAAAGTTTAAATGAATGCAAAGATAAGTTGATATTATTAATAAAGATTTTTTTTTAATTTAAAATTATGCAAATATTATTTTGCTCGATGATATTGACGAAAGTTATAGTAGAATAAAAGCCAAATATAGTCCGATTTTAAGTTGATTACAATTTCGAAAATCAGGAGTCTGGTTGACACATTCTCACCTCTTAAATTATATTTGTAATCTTTGGTATCTCTAATTCAAATGGCTCAGATCGTAAATTGACAAGATGCATTCATTTTAAATTCTTAGTATTAAAAGATATTTTAAGTATATGCATACATTTTAAATTCTTAGTATTAGAAGACATTTTGAGATGCATACATTTTAAATGTTTAGCATTAGAAGATATTTTAAGTAAATGCATACATTTTAAATTCTTAATATTAGAAGATATTTTAAGTAGCTGCATACATTTTAAATTCTTCATATTAGAAGATATTTTAAGTAGATACAAACATTTTAAATTCTTGTTAGCAATAGAATTTTAAGTATAATCTATTTTTCTCTAAAATATTTGAACAAATTTTAATACATGTCTTGACTAAATATTTCTGTTATTTTAATTTACTTTATTTTCACAAACAGAGTATTAAAATATGGAAGAGAATACAAATATCAACAAAATGAGTAAAGTTTCATTTTTAAAATTCAAAACACGTATGGCTTTTACCTTAACTTTGTCTAACCCATTCATACCTAATACATTAAGGAATAAAAAACAAAAGAATGGCTGCAAATTAATTCAGCTTTTACCAATACCAATATATTAAAAGAAAAATTAAGTTTCTATTTTTATATCCATAAATTCTGACAGTTACCAATACCAATATATTAAAAGAAAAATTAAGACAATACCAATATATTAAAAGAAAAGTTTCTATTTTTATATCCATAAATTCTGACAGTTCTAACAAGGAGAATAAATCAGTCTTAATACTTACAAAATCTTCGACAGTTTTGCTTATATCTACTTTGCATTTTTCGGTTTCCTCATTTTAAGAATCGTTTGGCAAAAGAAAAAATCAAGCTTAACGAAAAACGGACACATATATTTGAATAAGATTTAACGCAACATAAAGCTTCTAGGATTAACAGTGACAACATAATCCTATTTCCATAGTTCTTGTAAAAATCTGCAGTTTAATCAAATCTTCAAACAACCGATCACATTTTATCTCTAAATAAAATATTGTCTATTAGCGCATAAATTTTCATGTCTTACTAGCAGAAACTTCTTTCAAAATAGTTATTTTCTATTAGCATAACTCAACTTTCTAATAACAGAATGACACGTTAGAAGAGTCGGTAAAAAGGAATTTTGTGTTCGAGCAAAACGGGCCGTTTAGAAAAATGTCTGCCATATTTTTGAAGATTTCATGTAGTCTGCCTTACACAAGATAAGAGTGGAAGCAATTCCACCCAAAAATCCGCTTTAAGTTATTCGGAGAAATGATTTCCTCGTAGGTTAAAAATTGAACGTCAATTCATATTACAAAGTTTCCAATGAATTTTCAATTCTTTAGTGGGATATATTTTGATTGTATGAAGGAATAAATGACATTCCATTTGTATAGAAGAAAAGCATCTAAACAGAAAACGAATCATTATGCTCATTTCTCATTTTCTGAGACAAACTATACAAAGATAGTTTTATAATATTCATTAAAAAAATTAGATTCGAGATCTTTTAGCGTTTACAACGTTTTCAGATCCCAAAGAAAAGAAGAAATCATTTTTGGAATAATATCTCAATTAGCAGGTAACTCAAAAAAAAGCTTAATTAAAATGGGTGCATTTCCTTAAATCAGACTCAAGAGAAATATCGCCAAAGAAATTTGGCAGAATTCTACATTATTTGACGATTTTTCGCTTGTGTGCGACTAACGGAAAAGTACCGTAAAATGGTTGAATTCTGATCTTATCGTCACATATGTAGACTTCTGTCAAATTTCTGACGAAATCTAATCAGGGAAGTCTGGTTGGTCCATCCGTCTGTCATAGTATGAATGTGGTGTTGGTGCGCTCCATCAAGGCCATATGATCTAGAGCTACTACACTTCGCAATATATTTTGGAGAATAAAAATATTTATATTGTGAGATTTTTTTAATATTAATTAACTAAAAATTAATTAATATTGTAATTGCTTCACAAAAATATTACAGCACAAAAATAATTTTTAAATCATCTTTAAGTTCAAAAAAATTATTTTTTTCAATAATACCAATAATGTAAAGGAAAAATTAAGTTTCTATTTTTAATGTTTTAAATAAAATACGATCATATTTTTTATTAAATATATATAGCACAAAAAGAAATTAAAATTTAATCTGAAAGAGCACGTTAAGAGTGTATCAGTGCACTGCAGTTTTGTTGGCAAAAACTCAAACGGAACGATTAAATTTACTGTTATTTAAAATAAACTGAGGAAAATATAATGTTCAGAACGTGTTTGAATGGGGGCAATGTTATAGAATAAATACTAACATTTTTTACAGAATTTCAAGGCAACTGATTGCAAATTAGAGAGATATATAGTGCAAAAAACACAATTTGGTAAGACTTCTATTATGATAATACGATTGATGTGACTATCGAAATTTGAAGCTTAAATATACTTTTCTGAAGAACTTATAAAGAGAAATAGATGCATAAGTATTTAAGTGATAATTTTATGAAGCATTCCTCCCAGCAAACCAACTAATAGCCAAAGGAGGCTGGTATTTATATTATATAAAATATGCATACTGTACTTATTCATGAAAAAATATAAATTATCTATGAATTATTGTGACTAAGTAATTATCAGAGTTATTACTAAGTATTTTTTATAAATTTTTGCACTGAAAGAAAGTTTTATTTCAACATAAAATGACATAAATAAAAAAAATGATAATGCCATAATGATAATGCCAGATTAATCAACAACATGGAAATACATTAATTCTTTGACCAAGTACTTACTACCTAACAAAATAGAACCTAAAATTCACTTATACTTCTTGTTGCTTAAAAATTGTTATTTCTACCATTTAATATAAAGGTAGGTAAATGTTAACCTCATAAAACTTTATTAATAATAATGGACGTGTGTTTCTAAAAAATAAACTTTCTAGCTGGTTATTTATGGATAACTGAACCATATTCATAAAAGAAAGATAGCAGATTCATCCAATAACTAATTTTTGCAATTTATCCACTGCTGCTGTGATGCACAGTGAATGTAAGGTAAATGATCAAATCAGTGTCATTCAATTAGTTTAAATGGCATGCTGTGTCATTACACCTAGATAAAGATTCTTCAATATCAACCCTTTATAAGGTATTTCGGGTAATCAAGAACATCAATAAGGTAAAAAATAAGGACACAAGGTATTTAAAAATAATCATTTAAGTTCATCAAAATAGCTATTTTCATTTTAGTGTTCATTATCTTGAGTAGTGAGCCATCACGCTTAAAATGAAATTCGTCCAATCAGAGATTTCTTTTATTGTTAAAGACATGCCAGAGCATATTACCAGATTTATTAATAATGCGGTAGCTTCTAGCATTCTAGCATTCTACGCGGTATCAGGATTTGCTATTGATAAATATTCCACCATAATTGACTTTTAATAATAACAGCGAATAATTTTAAATTATATGTTATTTAACTATCTCTTAATCCCAAATTTATTAAAGTAATGTACAGATTTTAATAAAAGAAGGTAGCAGATAATTCAAACAAATTGAAACAATTATAGTTAGTTTTAATTTCCTTCAAACAAAAAAGAACATGGAGAACAAAATACAGAAAGAAAATTGAAATGTTAACTTCCAGGGCAAAAATTACATCGATGACAAGAACAACAACCAAGAGAGGCTACTTTTTGGAACTATTTATATACGTACTTTCGATTATTCACCGCCACAATCAAAGAAGGCATTACGACGGAACCTTTTACATATCCAAATGAAATGTAAACATAATAAGTAATTCCGAAAACAAAATGAGACAAGGAAAATGTGAAATACGAATCGGTGGCTGCGAAACTTCACCATTCAACAAAGTGGAACAAATTTTTGGTTGTATACAGCAAATATAACAAAGTTTAATTTTATTAACTCTTCGTTTGGAAAAAACGACTAGACAGGTCATTTTAGGACTGATCTTGAAATTTGACCAAGCAAGTCTTGTAATTTGACTTATCGTAAACAAGTCAGCTAAGATTATTGAAGCAGTTTTGTTGCTGCTGCTGATCCCCTTGGTCTAGACCCCTAGATTAAGCCCAAAAGATCGTAACGCACCAAAAGGTGAAAAACACTCTCGCTCTCATCCGACAGTTGCCTCACAGAGGCACCGATACAAGAAATAATATGAGAAGGAGAGGCAATAGCCAAGCAAGGGCAAGTAGAAAAGGTCCTGTTAGGACCGTCGAAGACCAGATTTCTAATGTGGCCAGAGCTTAGCCTAGCTAAGGCAGATTGGGCAAGTCTTGAGCGGGTGTTCTGCAAAGATAAACCAGGGCGCAATGAAGCGTACCAATCGTGTTCAGGAAGTATCCTCTAAATTGATTTTACTTCGTCAATAAACATGGAATGAATCTCTGAGACTTTTAAAATAGATGAAGGAGGAGTAGAGAGTTTTCTACCTCCCATGTCAAGTCGATCTGAGACATCATTGCCATGGATACCAACATGAGAGGGAATCCATAGCAGAGCACACTGAACCTAACTGGGACAATGTAGCCAATTTGGCAACAATATCTTGCTCCAATTTATCATAAATGCATGGTCAATCCCTCAAGTATTGAATGGACCTTCTATCAGTCAAGATCCAAACATCACTGACACCAGAGTCCAGAACAAAGCAGTTTTAAAATTTATAAGTACAAGCAACTGAATCATAAAATATCAGGATTGATATTTTTGTCAGATTCCTATCTCCTGATGCTCACCTTTTTATTATAGTATTCATAAATACTGTATATTTGTTTGCATAATGCTATGCAAACATTAAAAAACCCAACATTATGAAAAATAAAATGCATTTTCATAAAATTATTCTGTGTCAACACGAAATAATTAATAAGAACTCTGAGTTTAAAGTGTATTAAATGGGGAAACGAATATCGTAATACAAAAATAAAAATTGATTGACAGCATGTCTGTTAAGAAAATCTTTCACAAGTGGCAAGGAGAGTATTTTATAAAATATCCATAAATGAAACTGAAATTATCTATCACTGAAATCTAAAATATTTTATCAACAAATAATCAATAACCTGTTTTTAAAAAAGTAATTTAACAAAAAATTATAATTTTTCTAAAAAACGTTAATTACTGAATTATAAATGCAGAAATAATATTTTTATTCATCACTGTTCAATCTTTAGGTCCCTTAATGTGTATAAAAATTGCACTAAAGTATTTTATTGTGATTTAGTATCGTTTTCCGACAATATTAGAACAATCCGAAGTTTTTAGGTCTCCTATATCGGCAAATCAACTGCTTTCAACTTGCTGTTAAATGGATATACATCCTTTCCTCTTTTCTCTCACCCCTATTTTGATTAAATAAAAGAATACTGACGCCTGCGCACAAGCGCACAGAGTATTTAAATCCGAGAACTGTAGCGATTGAAGGTCGCGGTACGAACCTGCGACGTTTGGGCCTGTAGCCGAGTATCATACCGATCGAGCAAAAGGGACCCTTCAGCTCGAAGGAGATTATTTGGCTTATAAGCTGACGCTACAATACTCCCCTACCAGTGAGTCAGACGAGAGACGAACAATTTTTGAAAGCGCCAAGCGTATGGCGAGCATGCGAGTTCGTTGGTGGGTCGAGTTAGCAACGGCATTTTTTTGGTGTGTTGAGTAAGAGACGGCTTTTGTGCGTTGAGTTAGCGACGGCTATGCTGGCTGGTAGATGGCACCACGACTTTGCGGAAGGTTGCGTTGTCAAGGTCACCAATTTAGCAAGTGAAGGTCGTGGTACGAACCTGCGACGTATGAACCAGTAGCCGAGTAATATACTGATCCAGCAAAAAGGACCCTTTGGCTCGAAGGAGATTATCTGGCTTATAAGGCTGACGCTACAGAACTAATAGTAAATTTTGTAAAGTATTCAAATTATTTCTTACTTTCAATGTTTAGAGAAGGAAGTTATAGTCAACTGTAATAAAAGTGACACTTGTGATTAATCCAACATATCGGATAACAATACTGTTTGAGTAACAAAGTAAACTCTTACCACGTCATGCGACTCCAAGAATTCCAAATAGTTGTTATTTGTCCATATTTCAGTTAAATTCAATCGTTTCACGGATGAACTGAATACAGCTACGTTCAGTTCAAATGTCTCCTGAAAAATGTTGCAGGCGGAAAACCATCCTGAGAAAGAATAATGAAAACTATTAGAAATTGATTACCTCCGAGGTCATTTTTTACTAATTACTACTTGAATGAAAGGATACCTTATGTATCAGTATAAACATTTATGAGAAATATAATACAGTAAGTTCACATATTCACCGAAAGACAGTTGCCGATAGAGTGAAGTAACTTTATTAATAAAGTTAATGATTTGTTAATACCCTTTCCATTATTTCGTTAATTAAATTCGAATATATGAAATATATGCCTATATCAATGTGAAACAGATACACTTTCTACATGTTATTAGTTTTATTCCATTGTATTTCATAGCACAAAATATATTTTAAGCTATACGGCACCACATGCAGGATTTTAAACTTTTACCCGCCTATTAATAAATTTTATAAGTCCTTTAATTCAGCACGTCTATTAAATGAACAGCGGAAAAACCGGAATTATACATAACAGTATTAAAATCAGAGAACATTGCGCAGTTAAAAGCTTTCTGAGAATTTACAAAAGCCAAGCAAGCATCCCATATACGGTTTATTGTAGTAATACACATATCATAGTAATGAAGAAATTTAAAAAGACTTTTGAAGTTAGCACCACCAAATAAAGTCCACTAATCGATTCTATTTGTAAAACAGATGAGATTTTACAACCCATTGCTCTGAGAAAGTGTAAATGAATTAGACTTGCTTAAATGATTGTTCTTCGGGAGAATTTTGTCTTGAAAAGGAACATCCCCTGGCCGAAACCAAGATCTACCTATCAGGCCACTGTTGCCCTTCTCTATTTAGGGCAGGTCGGAAAAATAAAGATTCATCCAAATCTCGTTTACAGATTTTTTTATGATCACAATATTTTCTCTATACTTCATATATGAGATAATAAAAAGAATAGTCTTTCAAAGATTCTTTGCTTATTATATTGTTGTTTTCGTGTTCCGCTTTACAACAGAAGGAGCAGTGCAGTAGCTTCTGAGCGTATCGACCCCTGATTACCTAAGGGTAAAAGTCTTACTTCTAGCTCACACACGTCCTAAAACTCTTTTTACGGGGTGGAATTCATCCATGCATTTCATTCAGTCATCCACAGATAGCAATTTAGATCTGGAAAAGAGAAAGATCACATCTCACCCAGTACCCCCAGTGATATTGCTTTCAACTCGGAGGATTTAGAAACCAAAACAGATTTATCTTACTCCAGCCATAACACACACACACACACACGGAGAGTCTTTGTCTTGGGGGTTCAAGCTCTCAGTCCAAGGAGTGGGAATCCATTCCTTAAAAACCAGACTATCCCGAGCCTATTATATATGCTTATTATATAGATTTTCAAAGGGAAAACGGTTTTGTAACTGTAATGGCTTTATTCCCTGTCTAAAAATTGATATTTTTCATAAATATGGCGTTGTACATGAAGTGAAATCTGGTATAAATTGCCTGTAGATCCTGCGCATTTGTATGCGTTGATTAAACACAAGTGTTAATGTCTTAAAATTATTCTAAGAGTGTAGTTATTTAAATCTGACTGGCAGGAGTTGTCGATAGAATTGATATTTACAGTAAAAGGGAAAAGTATAGGGAACTTAGTATGTGCCAAACTATTATTTTCCCAATAGCGCATTAATTTTAAGCATGAACATAACATAACAACTGTTAAGCAATAAAAAGATAATTCACACTTACAAATCAGAAAATCTGGTGATTTGAACCAAGAAGTGAACTTATGAAGAAACTTATACATACATTCTAATAGAAACAATAATAAAATATTAATTCCTATGCAATCTGTCGACAGAAATTTAATTACTGCAAACTAAGCTAACTTGGCAAAATCCATGATATGGAAAAATTCTCTTCTTTAGTTACTTTTGTTCCCTTTTTAAAATATGTCGGCACCAGCCGTTTCATAACAGATATCTCTCAGTAATCACTATATCTTTGACGGAAATCTGAAACTAGCAACACTTCAAAATCCCTCCAATAACAGTCTTTTTAGTTGAGGGAAATGTAAAAATGTTTTCTTTAAAATAAAAAGTATTTATTTGTTTCAAATTGAAGCAAAGACGTTTATTTCAATATGTAATTTTATGTTATAAAAGCATATAAAGAAACAAATATGTGCTTCATATAAATAATGTAAGAATAGAGCAACTGATTTTAGTTTTACACTTCTATAAGGCCATTTTTTCGAGTCAATATTTTAATACAAATATTGGCTCAAGAAACATGAATCATTTAGTTAATTAAATAAATTTAATTTGGTTTGATTAATTAATTTGTTAAACACATCTTTTTGTACGAAATAAGGAAATGAAGCTTCTAAATTGCTATCGTACTGAAAAATTCCAGAAGTAAAGCCAACCATACACATTTTAATGAATTTGGAGATAAACATACTTTTCATGGCCCAAGAAATAATTAAAGGAAATTAACTGATACTTTTGCAAAATTTTCCGCTAGAAAGAAATACCTTTTAAATTAAAGGAGGTGTTTTTTTAGATTTTTAGAAGCTTCTACAATAAGATACTCTGTGTACTTAGCTTCGTCATTTAACGAAAAGAAATACATGCTACATACATTTCTCAGACAGACAGACAGATAGGGTGTTTCCAAATTCAACCGACAAATTAAGATGTGTAATAATAGACATAAAGAGGATTTTAAAAAAATCACCATACAACGTAGGATCCCAAACGACGTTTACTAGGTGAAAATTGTTAAAATATAGGAAGTCCGAATACAATTGAAAACTGTAAAAAAATTAATAAAAAATAACAATTGGTGTTTTATTTATAAATTTTTTAAGTGAAAAAAATTCTTAAAAGTTTTCTTTCATGTAGGTAACATGCAAATTTGATGAACCAAGGAGTTCTAAATTACTGAAAAATAAAAAAAAAGTAGTTTAGGACCCTTAATTGCAAAATCATTAAAACTTTAAAAAACAATAGCTTAAAAAATTTAAAGAAATTTATATTCTTTTTGTATAAGTGTGTAGTGTGAAAACTGATAAGTTTGTAAGATGTGAAAAAAACTAAAATGAGCACCAGAAAACATCGCTATAACATCGGTACTAATATTTACAGAAGGTGTTGTCAAATTCGAAAGATGAATTCATAGTAGTAGTAACGAAGTAGTAGATAATAGAAATGATAGTAGTAATAAAGGAGATTAAAAATTTTCATAAAGTATAAGGTAGCAGTTAACGTTTTTCAATGAACATAGCAAAAACGGATGTAGAAAAGACAATAAGCTTGGGGAGGGGGTGATAACCAATGGATATGAAGATTAGTTATCTGAAATTTGTCGCACGAATTCGCAGCAGAGCGTGTGTGTGTGTGTGAGTATATGTATATAATTCAGTGGTATTAAATGCCCATTCAATCACATTTGGGTAAGAACAATGTTTAGGGTAAGAATTAAGAAAAGTAACGTTTCAAGAAAAAATAATTATTTTACAGTTATTTATTTAGAGTAACAGACATTATCAATTAGGACAGAAATGGGTAATTAAATTTAAGTTAGAAGTGAACATACTTATATGTCACCAAACGACGAAGGCTAACAATATATCTGCACATAGCAAAACTAACTGCCTCCGTAGCGTGAGATTAACATTCACCGTTAACGGAGACGAAAATCCTCCTCTCTCTTAAAAACCAAAGCGAATACCAATAGTTCACGCTTTACTAAAACTTATGGTCATGTGACTTAGCACTTTATATTAGTAGAACCCATAGTGCCATCTATCGTAATAAAATAAAACTAAATTGAAATGTGCGTGCATTCGGACATCTAGATTTTAACGAAACTTCACGTTTCAGATCTTCCTTGAAACCGAACCGCCCACTTTTGGAACTAAGCCCTTTTCTGTGTCTACAAAAAGGAAAAAACAATTAACGAATAAACTTGATGTGTATTCGATCATTGTACCAAAATAGTAGAAGGGGGGGGGTCCCGAATTTTCAGCAAATACCATACACAACAAGCTTATGTTTCGTGTGCAAGTGAACACAATAATTACAAAATGAAAAGAAATAGAAGGATAAAATTTAATATCAATTATCTAATATGTAGATTTGTTGAATTATTGGTAGCTTAGTATTATGTAAACTAATCCAATGTTTGCATATAGAGAATTTTAATGCAATATGTAATTTTTTGTAGTACATAATATGCAGATTTTAAAATAGAATATTAGAATCTAATAGGTACATTTGTCAAATTTTGAAACTGAATCCATCAATTAATTGATTGTCTATCTCTTTCAACATATAAAAACGATACTATTGTCCACTAAAATCTGTCTAAACTACAGAGTTGGTTTTCTTATATACATTATAAAAGCACAAAAAACTCCTCAGAGGAACACTGAAAATAAAATTGAGCATGTGACACTCAAAATTTTACAAAAGATCCAAAATGTTTGTTAAGGCAAAATACACTGAAGTGACAAAAGTCATGGGATAGCAATATGCAAATATACAGATGGCAGTAGTATCGCAGCGAAAAAGTATATATGCGCAGTTCGTTTTCCAGAGCTTTCATTTGTGTTCAAGTTATTCATGTGAACAAGTTTTTCGTGATTTATGGCGGCACGACGAGAATTAACAGACTTTGAACGTGGAATGTTAAATGGAGCTAGACGCATGGGTCATTCCATTGCGGATATCGTTAGTGAATTCAACATTCCGAGATCCACAGTATCAAGAGTGTGCCGAGAGTATGAAATTTCAGGCATCCCATCCCATCATGGACAGCGCAGTGGGCGACCACCTGCACTTAACGACCGAGGCCGCCGACGTCTGTGCAGAATGGTCAAAGTTAATAGACACGCAACACTTCGTCAAATAACTGCGGGAATCAATGTGAGACGTACGAGGGACGTGTTCGATAGGACTGTGCGGCGAAATTTGTCTTCCTTAGGTTATGACAGCAGAAGACCGACTCGAGTGCCTTTACTGAGAGCACGACATCACCTGCAGCGACTCTCCTGGGCTCGTGAGCATATCGTCTGGTCCCTAGACCAGTGGAAAACCGTGGCGTGGTCAGATGAGTCACGATTTCAGTTGTTACGAGCTGATGGTAGAGTTCGAGTGAGGCGCACACCTCACGAAGCCATGGACCCAAACTGTCAGCAAGGCACTGTTCAAGCTGGTGGTGGCTGCATAATGGTGTGGGCTGTTTTTACATGGAATGGACTCGGTCCTCTAGTGCAACTGAACCGATCATTGACTGTAAATGGTTATGTTCAGCTGCTTGCAGATCACTTGCAGCCATTCATGGACTTCACGTACCCACACAACGATGGTATTTTAATGGATGGCAATGCGCCATGTCACCGGGTCAGAACTGTTCGAGGTTGGTTTTAAGAACATTCCGGACAATTTCAGTGCATGATCTGGCCACCTGAACCGCCCGATATGAATCCCATCGAGCATTTATGGGACATCATCGATAGGTCCGTTCGTGCCCAAAATCCTGCGCCATCCACACTTTCACAATTATGGACGTCTATACAGTCAGCATGGCTCAATATTCTTGCAGAGGACTTCCAATGACTTGTGAGTTTCCATGACACGTCTAGTTGTTGCACTTCGCCGGGCAAAAGGAGGACCGACTTGATATTAACAGTCATCCCATGACTTTTGTCACTTCAGTTTATGTAAGAGCTTTAAGTTTTAACCTTTAAATTTTGTGTCAAAATATAAAGCGAATCCACCTATATATACATAGATTATCGTTATCTATATACATATTAGGCTGAGAATTAAAAAAAATATTATTTTGATAAACGCAATTTAGTATTAATCTTGTCACTAAATTTGTGAGTTTGAGCCAAATTTTGGCTATAATGTGTCAACTAAAATATGCACAGAATGTGTACGGTTTTATTTATGTACACTGCAAAACACCAAAAAACTCTAAGTGGGACACTGAAAATAAAAATATGAGCATTTGGAATACTCAAGCGAAGGGAGCAGATGGAATAAAATTAAGGAGACTCCATTTCTAATTTTTATGTGTTCCACAAACGAGAAATTCAGAGTGACTTTATTAGATTTGTAGAAATATTTCTCAGCAATTTCACAGTGGCTGCTTTTAAATTATGATAAAAAAATCTTTGTCACAAAAACGTAAATTAAGTTCTATGCAGCTCAAAAAAAATTTTGGAGTTCTTTGTGCTTATTCATATGAAAGTATTCTTCATATTCTCCTTTCCATCTTCCATTCAGAAGTTCAAGAAACTAAATGAAGCAATTTTAAATACGTACATAACTTTTCAATTTAGAGAAACATTCCACAAGAGTTAATTTGAATAAATTCAGCTTCACTTTTACAAAAAGTGTTTTGAAAACATCCCCAAAGAGCGAAAGTCTGTTTCATTATCCTCAATGACGTGAGATGGGAGATCCTCCCTTTGCTCAAGTATTTTAAGAACTCATAAAAGTTATTTCATGCACGCGTAAACAGAAGCCACGCAATTTTCTATGCGATGAAGGTGATGTGTTTTGTAATAATTAGCATAAACGAGCTGTGAAATATGTTCTAAAGTAATTTCCTAGAAAAGATCTCCTAAAATCCTTCAGAAATCTAAATATAATCTATTTTCTTGAACATATCTTGGAAAAGCCATTAATTGTCAACTAGGCATGAAAGTTAAGTAGTGCGATGAAATCCATCGTTAAATATTTTTTAACTGCAAATAGTTTTTAAAATCTCTCTCTCTCTCTCTCTCTCTCTCTCTCTCTCTCTCTCTCTCTCTGTGTCTGTCTCTCTGCGTGTCCTCGCGTCCGTGTGCCCGCGTCTGCGCGTGTGCGCGCGTCCGCCTCCGCC
>JAOUZG010022297.1:2401531-2412246 GCA_026289955.1 Argiope argentata
TCTCTCTCTCTCTCTCTCTCTCTCTCTCTCTCTCTCTCTCTCTCTCTCTCTCTCTCTCTCTCTCTCTCTCTCTCTCTCTCTCTCTCTCTCTCTGTGTGTGTGTGTGTGTGTGTGTGTGTGTGTGCGTGTGTGCGTGTGCGTGTGCGCGCGTGTGTGCATGTGCGCGCGTGTGCATGTGCGCGCTATACAGGAACTTCTCAAGTATCTGTTGTTAATTAGTTAAGTTGTATTAGCGTCCCGTTGTAAAGCAACAAAAGGGCTATTTTGGGATGGACCTCGTTTTGAATCACAATCAGATGACGAGGGAGATACCTGAGCTGGTCACTCCCTCTCCACGCCACGCCAGCTGGAGGACGTTTGCCCCTGGCGGATTTAATGGGCAACAGACCCATACACGAAAGTTCTTCGGTGGAAACGGGTCTCGAACCTGAAACCCTACGGTTTATAGGCCGAGACTTTACTACCAGGTTACAGTGAATCAAAATTATCTGTCGTAATAAAAATGTTAAGATACAATAATCAAATTTGCCTGTAATGAACAACGTCCTTTTATTATGAGTGAAAACACGAAATGCAGATAGCAAAAGACGAAGCATATATAAAATAGTATTTGCTGAAATCAACACAAAAGTAGCAATTCATTATCAAGCAAAATTCAATAGCTTAAAGTGCAAATAAGAGACGGTAGGAGATCAAAATTCTAAGAAGAGAATCGATTCGATTGATTTCCCCTCCTCCGAATAATTAACTATTCCTCTTAACTCGTGTATATTCTCGTCTGGACGCTTCTAATTTCGTAACTCACATGACAGGTTATTGAATGTTCCAGAACAAATTGGAAGTTCGAATTCTAACAGAGATAAAGGTGAAATTCTCGAATAATATTGATCTTTCAATTTTTTATCACACCTATTAAATTTGAAATGCTGGGCCCACAAATAGGCTCTAAGTCTGTTGCCAAAGCAAGAAGTCACGGACATTTCCACTTAAGTATAGGGCCATTAAGTAGTAGATACCAATAGACATTGAAATGTGCATAAAATTCTTTATAATTAATCTAACTGCGCAGAGAAGTAATACAGATTTTTAAGAAAGAAACTTAACCAAATTACCCAAATATTAGGTATGTGAGAATTATATTAAATCTTCAATGTATAATTGAATATTTGAAAAATATTTAGGTAGAACTGGAACAAAATTCTATCTCCCTCCCTCTGTCTCCAAATTCTCTCCCGTTCCATATCAATGAAAAGAAATTTGGTTTACGTTATCAGATACGTAATTACGTTATACGTTCAGATACGTAACACGTTCATCAGATACACATTCACAGTGAATTAGTTAGAAGCATAGGTCTTGAACTTTTAAACAGAAACCCTTCTACTAAGCCACCAAAAAATACTGATGAAAATACTTTAATTCTTCATGAAAATTTTTAAAATTTCCTTAACATTTTAAAAGGGAATTTCGTTTATTCATTAAGTCCTAAATACTCATTAGTCTTTAATTTTCATTCATTTCTTAGAAAAGATTTAATAATAAAAAGGGGCACTGAATATAAAAGCATCTCCTACAACCCTTCCAAAGTAAGAGAGGTGATAATATCACGTGTTATTATAAATCTTAAAGTAATTACATTCAAACATTTATAAACATAAATGCATCCCAACCTCCCCCCCCATCCCTTCGAAATAAGGCAGGGGGTAAAAAACGTTCTTAGAAATCTAAAAGTAAAGAGATTCTAACATTCATAATGTTACAGATTTTCAAATTTTTATATTTTTTATGCACTATTTGTTTGTTTCATTTAGTAGAAATTTTCAGGTTTAATCAAATTGAATCGTGATCATTTGTCCTGGATAAGTGTCCTACCATCCAATACTAAAATTATCCAAAGTTGACTCAATAACTAGTATATAAAACACATCATATTCATTTAAATGGAATCCCAAAGAATTCAAGATTAAAAAGGCAGTGTTATTTTTCTAAAGTATTATTTTTCTTGTATTTAAAGTGTTATTAAAAAGGCAGTGTTATTTTTCAACTATTAATTCAATGTAACATTCAATTCTCATCATAATAATTACCTATATTATATTGCTACTTTTTTTTATAACAGTAAGGCAGTTATTGGATAAATCCCTTAGTTTTCACTCATATTGAGAATTAACTGGTTTCAAGTTCGTGCTATTATTTAATTTCTAGGCGACATTAATACCAAGGTTATTTCCTTATTTTGTGCTTAAAAAATAACACTCTTGAGGTAAATCTCCAAATTCACTATTTGGCCTCAAGATTTGGGTTAACCAATAAAAACTAATGCCGAAATGTTGCATCTAGAAACTAGAAACTTAAAAGAAGTTAATTCACCCCCATATCATCAACTAGTGCATTCACCTTATTTGTTTCAAAATAACCAAAAAAAGTGTGCTTTTTTTATTCTTGGCGACTGCTCCAAAATTTTGTCAAATTGTTTGCGATCTCTTTAGCAAGCTATCTTAGTCCAAAATACAAGGACAATAAATATACCCTCCCTAGATAACAGAAAAGATAGTAAAACCATAAATAAGTCTGAAGTCGATCGTGAAAGACCCAATTCGAACGCCTCGCAGTTAGAACATCCATTAGTCTTTCTCCCACCCCCAAACAACACCATCATTGCATTAGATGAGAATCGTCACCTGATCTAACGTCTATAAAAGCTCCCGAAGAAAATCGAAGAGCATTTTCTTTATCGCACTAAATCAACCGAGAAATACAACTTGTCTCACCTCTTGCAACTGGATTACCGTAAGTAAGAAACAACCTTAGGTATAACGTAACAATTCTTCGAAAAAAACAAAGAAAGACATGCTTTTAGTCATTAGAACATGACATTTTAGGAAACCTGATGTTACATTATCGACAAGAAAAAGGCAAACTATTCAGTAGATAAATGGATGATAAAAGTTTGCAAAATCTTCAGAAGTTTAAGTTTGCCTTAAGTTTCCGTTGGTTGACAAATCCACCACGTTTGCGTAAGATGATTGGTTTCTATGGAAAGAGCTCGATCTTAAACATTGTATTAGTTTCCACAATGGCGGTAAAAGTTTATCCAAACAAAAAAGAAATGAGAAATTCGGACTGAAAGCCTTTATTTAAGATTAGAAGTCTTTGTTTAATTTAGTTTAGATATCTGGTTTCTTTTAATGGTCTTCTGTTAAGACAATATTGCTTTTTCCGAAATAAAAGTATAAAAGTTTTATTCATCTGAATGGCAACGACAGGAAGAATTTAAGCAGCTTCAAAAAAATTCTGTTAATTTCAAATTAAAAATATTGAAAATGTATGATATTGATTTAGTAAAAATATTTTATTAATTTTGGAAATTTTTATGATAAAATTAACTTTTTGCAGAATCCATATTGTGTCCTCTTTAAAAAAATAAAATCAAAGTAAATATCATGAAATATTTCGAATTTAATCGAGAAAATAAAATGGCGTAAATGTTTTAAAAACTACAGTATATGATCGGGTATTTATATATGGAATATTTAAATTCGTAATTAAAGCCATCAATTAAGATGTCGCTTTGATAAGTAAAATAAAATATCTGTTTTGGAATCGTGGCATGTGTATAATTCTTTAAAAAATTTCAATAATATTTCGATTTAATATTTATTTGATTAAAGAAAAAGGAATTGAAAATGCCCTTATAAACGACTCTTAATATTAACTTCAATTGTAATAAAATACCAATTATGTGCCTTTGAAAAGGTGGGTTTGAAAAAATTTATTAAAATTTCTATTTATAGGTCACGTTGATTATTGCAAATTTAATGCAATATTTAAAGCAAATTCTTTTTTAAATAGTAATTTTAAGTTTAAAAATCAGTATATTATGACAAAATATCAAAAACATTTATATTTTAAAAATAAATGTTCATTCTCTATATGAGAACATTTACACCGTTTATTCTCATCTCCAGTACTAATCTTTCTATAATCACATTTTTTTCTTAATAGCGTTAATGAACAAAATTAGATCGAAGTTTCTCAATTCAATCTATTACTTCTTTGAAGAATGTAGAAGATAGAATCTCTTCAGCATTCTTTATCATGATTTAAATGGACATCAATTAACATTATTACTAATTTGTGATAATAATTAATATTGCTACTTTGTGGAGTCAGTCCGAGTAATAAAGATAGTTTCAAAGATCACTCTAATGGATACTTAATAGATATAGAGACAACGAATTCCGGCTTTATAACCGATTTGCCAATAAAAACAAAGTTTTGAAAACTGCTGGAATTTTAAATACATATTGATCAGAAGTGAGAATGGAATCTTTCTGGAATGCTTGAAACCTTGTCACGACTATAAAATCCCAGAGAGGGAGAGATGCAATCAGTAGCGAATAGACAAACTGAGTTCAAGCAAGTAAAATAGCAGAAGATTCGACTGACTTGAAAAAAGAGAAGTTTCTCTCCTGCTTGCCTTCTCTGGGTCTCTTGTGCTACTCGATTGTTTTTAACCGATCCCCTGCTTGTGTGGTGCTGTTTACTACTAGGAGTTATTCTTATATAAGATAAAGCTACTTTTCATTATCACCTCTGGATTGGTGTTTCAGAATAGAATAAAACGACATTATTTGTTATATAATCTAATGGAATTGAGCTTTATTAGACCTATCGCACAGAATTGAGGATTTTGAAATCAGAATGTCTTCTATTAATTTATAAATTTCTATTAATTCCGAAATCAAAGTAACAATACCACAGTTAACACATTCTCTGAAAATGATATCTGTTCACAAGCGATTCCAGTTTTCAAAACCGGATATGATGCAAAACTAATTTTTGGAGCTCTATAAATGAAATCAGTGTCCAAATAATGGTTTTAAATAAATCAAAACTACAATAAGAGACTTAAATAAGAAACGCAAGAATAGAGCCTTATTGTATTGTTATTCAGCAAATACAATATTCAGCAACAACGTACATAACAAAAGTAGTGTGTAGATAGCATGTTAACATTTATTTGAAGCCGGACAGGCATCCTTTGAACTGATTTTATTCCAAATTTGATAAAAATGTATGAGAAATAAAACCAGTTTACCAAATTTCATTCTTCTAACTCAAAACGTTTCTTAACTAACCTTTGAAACAATCAGGGACATGTTTTCAAATTGCGCTTTTAGTACTCAGGAAAAATTACAAGGTGAATACTGTTTTTTTAATAATTATACTTTCTCTATACATTTTTTATCCCCTTGAAAAGGCATCTCGAAAAGAGAATGAGATGCTTTCAGCATGGTGGTTGGATCTCGCCACCCTGGTTAGTAGACAAATGGGAAGGGGGTTGGCTCTTCGCATTGATGATGAAAGGTACTTTCTACGGGAAGGGTTATGCCGTGGCTGGGGATGGCCTCAGGACTCAACTATAGTTCCTGCCAGTGTTGCTGTTGTGAGGGTCTGGTAACTCAGTTTTATGATTAATTTCCTGCGCCTTCGAATGGGTCGGAAAGTTAGGTATAGTTTACATACATTTTTGAATATCTAAATTGATAGATACTTAAATTCTATTTTTTTAATTACGAGTTTTACTGTCAAAAGTGTACCGTCAACCAGTGTGCCTTAAGCAACTTTTAGTACACAACTAATCATCATCAGGATACATCAGAATACAAGAAAATCAAATAACAAACGAAAATTGAAGGGTTGTTCTTATACTGCTGTTATTAATAATCCATATATTGTTGCCCTTGTTAATGTCAATCATTCAAGGTCAAAGTGTATAAATTTACAAGTTGCAAAGATGAAAACATCATTGACTCATTTTGAAATCCTTCCAAATGCAAATTTAATACATATAAATCAAAGTAAACTTTTTAATGTTATTTCTAAACATTGTAAATTTTATAAATATTATTAATATCTGTAAATTGAATGCTATAAAACCCTCATCAAAAAGGCTAAGTAGAGCAAAATATTGAAGTTAGAAATACAAAATTTGGTCCGTTTTACTTCTATTAGAATGCAATCATTAAAAATGTTTTTCAAAATTTATCCCGGTTCACCTATTTTATAATGCGATTATTATTAATATTTTTCAAAATTTATCCCATTTCTTTTACAAAGAAATTTTTAAAAAGTTTCAAAATAATCTTGATTTCCTTCTTTTAGAATGTAATCTTAATCATATTTTTCAAAATTAATTCCATTTTACTTCTTTTAAAATGCGATTATTAAAAATATTTTTCAAAATTGTTATTCGATTTTAATTACAAATCAACCCAAATTTAATCGATTTTCTCACTTGACTTAAAGCCCATTATAGAAAAAAATTCTCACTTTAGAATTTTAAAAAGGACTTTTTTAATCTAGTCAATTTTGGATCCGAGAGGCTTTTGCGCAAACAGGACATGAATGAGAGCAATCGGTATAAATATTATATAACCAAACAATTACAAATATAAATTTTTCAATAAGTATATTTTTTACGCATTTCTTTACATTGATTTTTCTTAAGCGTATTTTTAAGGCTGGTATTCTTCAATAAAATGTGTGATGAAAATCTTTGTGCGTAGAATAAGTAAGTTTAATGTAAGAAATCCAGATACAAACTAAGCCTCAAAAATTATGTTTTAGTATTACTGACCATCTCTTTGCTAATGTATTCGAAAAGGAAACGCACTTACATTTGACCAGGTGTTTTTTATTGCTTTCTTTTTTTTTTCATTTGTTTTCATACTCTGAGATGCTTGCCATTAAGATTTTGCGTTCTGAGGATCATTTTTTCCTAATAACAAATTGAGTAAGAACATTTTAATCCCAAGCACTATGCATTAGAAACAATGCATCCACCGTTTCTTTCAGCAAAAAATTGGTACATCAGAAATAACTCATTAAGATGGCGCATATGGTGATGGTAAAAAAATAAATTCTCGTAACCCCATTACTTGAAATATTGTAGTACCTATTTGTATAATCAGTGCCATTATGCAGATTTTATGTTGAAGATTTTTCTCTTAAAGTCTTTTTACTTCAGGTTAATGGATAAAGTAAGCTTTATTTCAAGCTCTAATGCATTTTTATCCACTAAAATCAAGAAATTACTGGAAATTAAGTATCACGATAAGGCATTAAAAGGGACAGAAAGAATTACCTACATGCAAGGGAAATATTGGTAACGTTAGACGTCGATTTTGTTTAAAGATGCCAAGGCCATTTTTGTACAGGCTGTGCCAATAAGATATGGACATGCTCATAACATTCGACATGCATTATGTAAGAGCATGAATGAGTAGAAAGAAATGAAAACGATGCCATAGTGGTAAAGAATCATAAAACTGACGAACTGAACGAATTTTGAAAAAAATAATCAGTTTTAAAATTAGTTTTCCCAAGTATTATCAAACAATATTATTAAAAGTAATGAAATACTTTCGAAATATATGTTACATTATTTAGATCGATGAAACTGTTGTTCTATACATTGTTAAAATTGATTTCCTTTGCAAGTAATGTTCACCGCTTGAATACAAATGCAGCTCTCTCTATGAGTGAGTGAAAATCTATTCACTTGTTTGTGAGCCCTTCCAATGGCTCATATATATTCCTAAATGTATGTTGTTGTTACTTATGTCACTTGCAATGGACAAGCCCCCGCTGATACATCAGCAGATTTAAGCCGAATGGAGCGTCTCTTGTTTTTGAAGGAGCGCCAACTAGGGGCCAAAAGTACGACTCACCACATTTGCTTGCACAGCCCCTTTTTACGCGGAGAAACAGGCACCCATCTTATAGATAGCACACAGAAGAACAACCATGCCCGAACCAGGACTCGAACCCTGGACTCCCAGAACACTATTAAGATGCGTTAACTCTGTGCCAGAAAACCGGCTCCTAAATGTATAGATTCGATAATATCAATGCAGGAATCAATGACGATACTTCAATTTCCCAAAATCTCTTTCAACTAATACATCCTCGTATAGGGACTTTTTTTTAAGATTTATTATGTGAGAATATGAGATCGTATTGATTCGAGGTTTTTGAAGTCTCAAAATGTGTAGGCAACAGATTGGTGGTTTACCACATTTATGTCATCATTTTTTTTTTGCTTTTAGGGTTATTCGAAAATAATGCAGAAGGTAATCATGTTTGGTGACTTATCGCCAAAAAGCATTGCGTTGACATTACAACTGCAAATCACACATAACCAAATTATGAGGCAGTTTCTTTTTTTTTTCTTAGTAATATAAAAGGAGTGATTTAAAGAAGAATAAAGGATTAAATAGCCTCAGGAGGGATATAAAAGTGCATACATTTTAAAGAAAAGAATCCAACATTTGCATCGCAATGAAAATTTAAATCAGTAAATCTATTGCGGCTTTGTTGACTATTCCCTCTCATGTCAATTTTTCAATTTTTTAAAATGAAATTTCTACGTGTAAAAATTTCCAGAGAGTTAGAGTCCAGTTCAAATCATGGGTTCTATTAGAAAAGAAAAATAAATTATCAATTTTAATAATTTCTATCCTTATTGTACTTATGTGAACCCTACACGACGTAAATTGAATAATAAAATTTCCTTCAGTTAATAACATCGTAATCAACCTATTTCAGAAAAAAATACATAATTATATTTGAAAAATAAATAATAATAATTCCAGGCAGAGTATCTAAAATAATAAATATTCCTTTCTATAATCTTAATGAAACAATATTTTCCAATTGGAAAAATAAAAGTTTAACACGATCTTTGATTTTCACTTATAAATAAGGCAATATTTATCATTCTTAATTGAAATCTTTATGCCATTCTGAAATTTATAGTATCTCAATTATAAAACTAAAATTTTATTTAAAAATTTATCACGTATTTCTTGATTAGAACACCTTTAATAAATATTAAGAAATGTAAAATATTTATGATTACTCAAAAATAGAAATCCAACAATATAATCCTTAATCTAAATCAGAAATTATATTTAAGATTCTGCATTTTTTTTATTTAACCAAGTAAATATATTTTATAATAAGAAAGGAAATTCCCTTTTATAAAATATTTGACCAAGACACAATGAAGATTTTATATTGTCAGTCACGTATCATGGCACAATAGACCAGTATAAAATTAGAAATATTTCGATTTTCGTCAAGTAGGCTTATCTTGACATTACTGTTCAACTTCAATATTTTTTTATATTTGAAAAACTATTACATATTGCCACATAAATAAGTATTCCGATTGTTTTATCTCAATTTTGGTTCACGATAGAAAATAAGAAGAATATATCGTTTCAGATTTCCGCCCGAATAAGCACAAGAAAAAACAACGGGATTTAACGCAAGACAGAGAGGAGATATATCAAAAGGCATATTATATACTATACTATAGCAAAATATATTATAAACTTTTTTTAAAAAATTTCATTTTTTAAATAATTTTGAGATGGGAAAAAAATAAAACTTTGCTAAAAGTTAATGATTGCTCAATACTGTATTCTAACCCAACTGAAACTGGATTTTAGAAGAAAAAAAACTCTGGCTTCAAGGAAAAGTTTTGGAACTCGAGCAAAAGATTGAGATGAAAATGTCGTTTTCTAAATATCGATATATACGTAATCTCTTAATCACATGATTTATTCAAACCGGTTTAAACTGGTTTTCCAAGAAAAAATATTCTGCTCTCAAGATAATATGCAACTTAAAAAAGTAACAATATTCTCACAAGATGTCATAAAATTTGAAAAAGTAGATTTTAATTTTTTTTAAACATTTCTTTATTGAAATTATGTTCCTTTAATGAACCAAAAAATATTTGATAGTTACCAAATATCACCAAAAGTTTTTATAACACATTTTACATTATATTCTTTCAAAACTAGCTGTCTTAACAGATACTGCATTACTATTATATTAAATACATTTATGAATGCATATTCACTTTCTACATATCTTATAATTAAAAATATATTTTCAAAATTAAAACTAATCAAATTGAAATATTGTCATGTTATTATGTTTATAACTAGAGATTTGAGATGCCCACCAATTGTAATTATCCATCATTCTATTACTACTCATTTATAACTATTAATTTTCAACTCACCACTCAAGGATTCTGTCCAGATCCAGAAGGTTACGAAATGCGGTTGGAATGATGCCTTCAACTCTTGAATGGCGATAACAGCTCTGTTTACCAGCTGGTCTTCCGTCAGAGTGGGGTGAGGAAATATTTTCACTTCGGCCGAAGGTTGACAGTTTAGGAATTCTGAATTTGGAATCTGGAGCAAGAATTGCGTAGGGCTGCTCGGCAAATACAGCTTTAGGTCTTGGTCATCCTTTAATGTCAGAGGGAAAGTGGTGAAGCTACGAATAAGAGAAATTTAGATTCAGAATCGAAGTAAAGTACCAAAAATGATGCATTGTCTTTATATGAACAGTTCATTACAGTAAAATAAGTTTAAAATGAGTTGTTCCATAAGGTTGAATATATTTTAAATCAGTAGTCCGCTACAGCTTAATAAGTTAAAATTATCTATAACTGTTCGAGGTTAAAAATCAATGTCTAATTTGCTCAAAATATTAAAACTAATAGATCGCTACAGCTCAATGTATTGAAAACACGCCATTTCAGCTGAAAAGTTTAAAACTGATAGTCCGTTACAGCCGAGCAGGCTAAAACCGATAGTCCGTTACAGCCGAACAGGCTAAAACCGATA
>JAOUZG010022297.1:2412256-2440132 GCA_026289955.1 Argiope argentata
AGGCTAAAACCGATAGTCCGTTACAGCCGAACAGGCTAAAACCGATAGTCTGTTAAAGCCCGATAGGTTAAAACCGATAATACGTTACAGCCCGATAGGTTAAAACCGATAATACGTTACGGCCCGATAGGCTAAAATCGATAGTCCGTTACGGCCTAATAGGTTAAAGCCGATAGTCCGTTACAGCTCAATAGGGGAAAGCCGATAGTCCTTTACAGCTCAATAGGGGAAAATCAATCGTCCTTTACAGCTCGTTAGTTACATTAGCTCGTCCGTTACAGCCCAATAGGTTAAAAACAATTTTCCTTTAAAGCTAAATAGGTTTAAATTAATAGACCGTTACAGCTCGATATGTTAAAGCCGTTAGTCAATTACAGCTCGATAGGTGAAAGCCTTAAGTCCGTTACAGCTGGATGGGTGTAAACCGATAGTTCTGATAAGGGTGAATAGTTTAAAACTGATTGTCCGTCGCAGATGAATATGTAAAAACCGATAGCCTATTACTGTTCAATAAGTCTAAATCCATATTCATTTTTTAATCAATGGGTTAAATCAATAGTCATTATTTGGCCAATAGGCTAAGTTAATAATTTACGAATAATAGCGTAACAGTATCAATAGTTAGAGCGTGTCAAGTATATATTCGATTAAACTAATAATTTCTACTTTTTCAAATTTTGTCCTTAATATATAACTAAAAGTGAAGCTTTTTCTATTTCAAAACCAATGTATTCTAAAGAAAGTGTTTATATCCAAAGAGTACTTTGTATTATCAGATTGAATTCGATAATGAAACTTCTATATCATGAAATATATAAACATATTTTATATTAGATAATGGATAATATATAACAAAGCATATTATTATTAATAAGAATTATTATTAGTTATAAGAATAATAATAAGAATTTATGTGACAAAATTATTTCATTAAAACAGTTCAATATATCAGGTTTTGCATTCATTCATTTTAATAGATAAGTATAAAATAGTAACCATATTGTGCATTTATTTTAAACTAAAAGTATGGCTAAAATTCCAATTTCAAAAAAAAATTGTTGAAAAGCATTAGAAATTTCTACCTTTATTGTAAAGACAATAATTACGATTTGTGACTTTGTTGTTGATATCTCTACGCAATAATTCCCAAAAACACTTCATGAATTTATACGGCTTTTTAAAATTACTAGAAATTTTATTTTTAAGCAATATTTTTTCTTTACTTCAATTTTAACAATATATTTTGTTATTGTAATGAAACTCAAATCGCCATCGTGGTTCCCGTCATCCCGTGGTTTTCAACCTTCGTTGATAATTAAGTGCGATTGGATTTTTCTTAATCTTTTGCACTATTCTCTTGAGAAATCAGATTTGAAATTCCACTATTTCAAAAAAAAATCATGTGCACGTACAAGCGTAAAAATTCTTAATGGTCTTTTAATATCATGGGACTTGACTCCATTAAGAAGTTTCAAGCGCTTAATATCTTCAAGGCGATCTAATATAAACCTTTCAAACAACAGGTGTTGTTATTAATCACAATTTCACACTTCTTGAATTTCTAATCATGCATAAGATATTTAATTGAAATTATACTCAACTATTATTACCAATGAACAAACTAGACGCCAATTTTGTCAAATTAATAAAATACTTTGATTATTTACCAATTTAGCATTATTATCATTCCATTACAATGTTCCACGAACACTATTATACAAATAAAAATCCAACTTTTGAATTGTTAGCATATTAACACTGAACTTATGAATCAACACCATCTAAAAATGTTTATGGCAATAAAAAAGTATTTGCACCTGAGGCATTAAACACAATGAATTTTTAGAATAAGAGTTTTTGAGTTCAGAACTTGTAACTCCTTTCAGCAAGAATATTTTCGAAAAGTGACTAACGTAAAAAGTAAACAATTGATACTTAATGAAGAAATCATGCTTACTGAAAACTTTAAGATCAAACACATGGAACTGAAATATCAGTAAAACAGTTATACAGCAATATTAAACTTTTTGAAAAAATAAAATTTTAGATATTAATACTCATTTCGGAGTAATATTAAGTAATAAGGCATTAATTTGGGCTTGGTCTTCTTATAGCTAAACTAAAATTAAATGTCAAAATCAATGAAGTTTTCAGATTTTCGATTTTTTTCCCTTCAAAAATAAGCTATTTTCACTAACCATCACAGAAAAAAATGGTTAAATATCGATTTTAGAAAAAAGTAAATAAACACAAAACAGATAAAATAAATATTCCTAAAATAATTATCGTGTTTTACAATGAATACAAGAACCTAAACTTTTAACAATCCATTTTCAATAAATTTACAAGATAGTAAAAATCATTAAATGCCAGTTTAAAACAGCGGTTCTTTAGAAAATGTCAAATATTTCACAGCATCTTTGCAAAACAGGTGTTGTTCGCATACATTACATGAAAAAAAGGTCGATAATGTCCTGCTGTATAGTTGGAAAACACGAACTTTTCCAATTAAAACTCTTATCACCAAGTTTTAGCTCAAACAATCACGTCCGAAGCTACGGTAAATATTCACGTCAAAGGATAATGAGAAATTTTAGAAAGGATATCCTAAACTGTCTGAAGATATTAGTTAACTTTAAAGGAATCCTCTAAACTAGGGAATTCGAACTCTACTGCGCAATTTCAAAGGAATTTTAAAGCAACTGCAACGAACTAAAATAGTTTGTTATCAAGCATGTTGTTTCTTTAAACCTTGATGATGTTTTTGAAATATTTCTATATCCAAGGATATTAATTTTTTTTCTTTTGGTAAAAGAAAAGGGATTATTATGGTCTAAAAATTAAAATTAATAACAATCATAACTATAAATGAGCAACTCTTGTATATTATATAAGAGCAAAGATAAAATCAATTTTATAAGTCTAAACCAAATTATAAAAGATGCATTAAGAATTGTAATTTTTAATTATATTAAAAATATACACATATGTATTTAGAGATTCCGTATGTTGCTGTTCCTAAAAACACTGGGGAACATAGATGAACCAAAACAGAAGTAAAAAATGAGAAAAAAAACTATACCGAAAGTAGGAGAAAAACTAAAATAAAACAGGTAAGAAAAAAAAATCCGGCCTGATGACTTTCTTAAGGGACACCATCAGACAGGGTTTCCAATAAACGATTGAATTATTTTATTTAAAAAATATGATGCTTTTCTTACACTCTGTAACGTGGAATTTTTCGGGTCATAAAAGGGTTAATTATTTTTGGCAATAGTCAAACCATTTACAGAAAAAAATTCCACCTTTTATAGGAATCCCTGCCTGATGGTGACCCTTGAGAAAGACATCAGGCTGGATTTCTTTTCTTATTGGTTTTACTTCAGATTTTTTTAATACCTTCACTATAGTTTTTTCCTTCTTTTATTTCTGTTTTGGTTTATCTATATTATATATTTTTAGTGTATCTCGAAAACGAATCTAATGATTTGAATCAAATATTATAAATCTAACATAAGTTTGCTTTTTTCCTGAAAATAGGCAATTTTACAATAAAAAAATATTCTTTATAATTAAATATTAGAGTTAATTTATTTAATTACCAATTAGAAATATAAATAGTGCAGTATAGTAGTCGGAACACCGTTACTGATATTCGTGTGGAAGTTCATATAAATAAGTATCTTTCCTGAAAGAACGGCTTTACACACACAAAATATTACATTAGAGCCTTTGCGTATTTATTTTCATCCGTATAGTGGCATCTCGGTCGATTTTACCACTGTAAAACCGAGTGTAGCTCAAAAATATATGTAATGATAGATAAACCACAAAATGAATACTGTACTATAGTAGATTGTTTCAAACATCATGTTGAAGTGAGTGCATTCACGATTTGTTTTTATTTAAATTACTAGTTAAGATTGAAAATATTCAAATGCAATCAGTATGATTCATATCTAAATATTTTTCGCAAAAAAACAAAATTTAGCAAAAAAAATTCGAACACATGATTTTGACGAATCTCCACTTTTCAGATCTTTGAGCTCAAAAAACGCTTTTTTGGAAAATAACGTCCATCTACCTGTAACAAAGATAGCTCAAAAATGCTATGATCTAGGTAGAGGACATCTAAAATAATGACCAAAAATCAAATTTGTACATTTCAATCAAATTTTGAACAAAATCCGTTCGGAAGAATTTTGTCTGTACGACAATTAAAGAATATATTTATCAAAATTATTACAAAACAAAGAGATCTAGGACGGTAAAATTAATGCCTTTATTGCTATTGTCTACCAAATTCTGTGTCGTATCTAAAAAAAGGTTTATTATCTGTCAGTTTGTATTTTCAAAAACATATTAACGCAATATTTCAAAAAGCTAATAACTAAAACATATGATTTTGTAAATACAAACTTAATTTTTGCCAAATTTTTATTTCAGTCAGTTCGAAAAAATGTGTTTAAAATACAAATTCTATTTTCGGTTCCTATTAATTGCATACCAGAAATTAATTGTCAGAATATTCGTCAGGAATTACGCGATAGATTAAAATTGCTATATTCACCCAATGAATTCATATCTCATAACGGTCGTACTTTCTTGGTTGTTCAAAGCATTCTTTGGAATAACATCTTTATAATACAGTATTTTATAAACTGTTTTTGAGACTAAAACGTTTTGAATAAATTAAAAACCATTGGTTTTAATTTGTTTATTAATGTTTTTATTATCATGTGAGAACATGATGTTGTTTTAGTTTGATTTTTTTGAAGTCACAAAATTGGCAATAATAAATTGGCAATTAATCGCTTTTGAATCATCCTTTTTTCGTTTTTAGGGTTATTAGAAAATAACGTAGAAATTTACAACATTTGGCGATTTATCGCCAACTTAAGTTACAACTTGATTTCCAAATTACCCAATATCTGGATTCTTACGTATTGCTTTCATTAATTTAAGTCATTGACAAATTCAAACCGGTTTGAAACAATCACAAGACAATCAGATTACGCATGCGTCAATTTTTAGAAAAATTACGTTTCCCCCCCCCCCACTCAAAATCCATCAAGCTCCAAAATTTTGTTCGCCAGTTAGAAAAATCGAAAAATGGAAGTTAAAAATATTTACACACACAGAGACAAATAATGACTTAAAAAATAATAGCGTTCCAACATGATAATTTGAAATTTGCGATCGTAAATTTCATTTTTGGTTTAGTTTAATTTTTATTCTTGATTATTTATAAAATGTTTGATCGTTATTCCAGGACAAACGTTGAAAAAGAAAATGCTTACTTCTCATACGTTCCTTCTTTAATGAAGAGCAGGTCACGAGAAGGAAGGTCAGTTCCGGAATGCCAGAGATAGCCGTTCCGCGCGAATAACACGACCACGTGCACCTCGAGACTGCCACGTGAGAAGAGAAAGTGGACGCTGTGCAAGGCGTGTTCGCCCTGCTGCGCATCGATGAGCCACTTGCGAATTCTGAATGCCTCGAAACGGGATTTTGATGTTTGGTTCTCAGATTCTTCCTAGAAAATTAAGAAATTCTTTAATCATGGAACTTATCAGTAATATATGTGATCAATTAATTAAATTAACTTTACTATTTAAGATTACGCCAATTCTTAAGGGATTAAGATATGAAATGAATTGATGCTGATCGGCTGTACCATAAAATGAATATCTATTTAAAAATTAATGAATATGCACTTTAACAATAATTAACACTGTTTGATATAATTGTTATAACAGAATTGGTGAAATATTGTTGTATTATTCTTCCTGGCTGTGATTTAAGGTAGCATTATTAAAAGATTAAGAGATATGCACCAACAATAATTGACAGCATTTAATTAGCAGTATTTTAAATTACATTAGTTCTTAATAGATTAAGATAGGAAATGGCTAAAAAACAAAGAATGGAGGAAACGTATTATATTACTCTCTCTTGCTGTACTTTAAACCAGCGTTATTGAAAAATTAACAACCAATTGGATTTGTTATTGGATCTGTAGGTGTGTAGCAGATAGCGCTAGGACCGGTCTTCTAATCTTCCGGTTAGTAGCCGAGTAACATATCCGTTGGACCAAAAGTGCACATCAGTCCGAAGGATGTTATCTGGCTTATATAGGATTCACCTTTATACTCTCCCACCAGTGAGTCGGTGATTAGACGAGCGATTCCTACGTGAGTTGTTGGTGGTGATGAGCAACTTTGTCGTATTTAATGCGCTTCTAGGTCTTTGAGTCGCCGATAGAGGGCGCCACGACAGTTGAACGGAGCTAAGTGAGAAGGTTGCGTTTATCCAAGGTCGGTCGCCGGATTACCATGTTGGGATGTGTTTTGATTGCGATCGGCCCGAAGTCCCAAGATTATGGTTGGTAGACGAGTAACATACCGATCAAGCAAAAGGGACCCTTCACTCAAAGGAAGTTATCTGGCTTATATAGCATTCACCACAGATCAATAACAATTGTATACTTCATCAGTAATAGTTCCTTCAAAGTCAAACTGATGTTTTGAGATTTCCTTCAAGCTGAAGACAAACGTACGCCAATTACAACAAAGGATTTCCAAGAAGGCAACTTAATCATATCTGTTAAACTTGGAATTGGATTTGTAACTGAATCAGTTCAGTATCTACTTTAGATACTACGTAAGATCAAGAAAGATTTTAAAAAACACTGCCACCACACGAAAGATAATTTAGGATGAAAAATTCTAACTTTAAATTGATGTCTGATAAGGAAAAGGGAACTTTTTATAATCCGGTAAAGCTTTTCATGACAGATGGAGCTAACAATCACCAGTTCTCTATATATTTCGAACCCTTAATAGAACTATATACCCAATGCCTAATGGACTAAAGATCTTCGCTGAGAAAAAGCAGTCCAAGTCGGCCACTGCTTGTAATTGAAGTACATGCATCGAACTTAGCCATTAGAGGAGATAGCTTCGAAACGGAAGCGGTTTCTCTTAAAACACACCATTAAACATGAACCAGTTGGTTAAACCAATTCTAACTGAGACATCAATCACTTGACTATCCAAGCCTACTGATTGTGTAAATTCTCAAGCCTTATTATATCATTTTTAATCGTTATCGAGGTATTCCAGTGTTTTTCCAACTGATTAACTTTCAGTCTAAAGCGTATGCCATGATATTTACAAGACAAAAGTCTGCATTGGGATCAGAAGGCAAGTTTTCATACTGATTCTGTAAAATTTATTCTTGATGGTACAATTAATTTTGTAGTAGCCATTGTAGACCAAGCTTCCTCAAGCCAAACAATGGAAGCAGTTAAGATGTTATCACTGCAATCTGATTCGCCTTCACGTGAAAAATACTGAAACCCTCGAATTTTAACGAATTAGCTACTGCCTGTTAATTTCAATTTTCATTACAAACTGCTAAAAAATTTAATATATTAAAAACTATTTAAATTCTTCGAACAAGATTATATATGTATATATATTGGCTCTAATCCACCACTGTTAAAGTTCATCATGGCCGTTCCATCAACAGCAAGTCCCGTCAAAGATGATTTTCCCAACAGATGATTCCACTTTTGTCACACACAAAAGTAGAATCACAAACACATTAAATTGCCTTCTAACAGAACACGTCCTTCGTTATTTATTCGGTAAAATACCTAGTGAAATTCAAACTTTCTTTTTAGAATTGTGAAGAGAAAATATGTTTCATCCTGATGAAATTCTTCGGAAAAAAAATTCTTTCTTGAAGTAAATCGGTAGAAATTCGGACACTGGAGGCTTTATTGTTGTCGCTTAGTTCGTGGAGACCCATCCAGCCAATTTTCATAACTTTCAAAGATTTTTGGGAAGACAAACGACGATTAAACAGTCCACATTAAAGCTGTTCGAGCAGATAGGCTTTCGTCTCCACCCATGGCTGCCAAAAGTGCCTGGTCGTCGAAATCTGGTAGTTGGCCTATACCTGGCTTATTTTCCAAGCTAACGTCGCCAAATTCGAAAAGAGCAAATTATTACTTGAATCGATTTTCGCTTCACTGAACTTCGATTGTGCTCTTACCAAAAATCTCGTTGAGATTGCTAAAGGATTAAAAATGGCTGCTTTCCTGTCTCTAAATGGTACAGCATAATTTGACGAATATGAGTATCGACAAGAATTTTTATAACCAAAGAATAGAAGAGTATATCCATTCATAAATTTAAGATTTCTATTAAAATATAGCACATTAGAAAATGTCTGATAATTATGCACCAAGCCAACAGATATGCTTGAACTTACAAATTACAATTATATAATTTTAATTTATAATAAGTAATAATTATAAAACAAAGTTTTCTTAAATAAAAATTAATAGTTATTTCATGCATAATATTTTCCTTATTAAATATTACAGGAAGAAGTTAATTTTAAAACACACGCTAAACAGTGATAAAAATAGTAAATACCCAAATCGTTGCATCCAAAATCTTGGCGTCGTCTTCGAAAATTCCCACCGTCACCGTCTGTTGAGAACCCTGAAATTCATGCGGATTAAAGTCCTTGATTAACAAATTGTATTTATTTGAAGATGAAATGGCGCAAAACAGCATCGATGGCTCCAAAATCACTGCCTGAATACCCAGGAAATTCATGTATTTGCTGAAGTGGATTAGTAAGGAATGAACAGGGTGTCGGCGAATACCACCACGTGACGGTTGTATCTGAAATATAAAAATGTAAATAATTTATGAAGGATTAATTCATTTTTAGTTATATTTATGTCCCCTAGTAAAGCAACACTAGGTCTATTTTGGGACAGACTTCTTACTTTTGAAATTCGATTAGGCGAAGAGGATGACACCTGAGCCCGCAACCCTCTCTACAAACCACACCATAACATCGGGAGTTTGTTTGGCCTTGACAGATTTAACGTTCAATATACAATCTTGCACGACGGTTCTTTGGTGGAATTGGGTCTCGAACCTGGCTGATGAGCAGAAACATTACTACCAAGCCACGTCGGCCATTTTATGTAGGAAGATCTTAAGTGTGAATGCAATGTTGATAAGGGTATTATTCTAGGGCAAGATCCCTATAATAATAAGACAAGATCCCATGCAAATTGAGGCGATATAGAGCCCAATCCCAATTTATATATAAGCGTATGGTTCAAAACATTTAAAATTTTACTCAGAATATAAATTTACAAAGACTCGTGCAATGAATAAAAATAGAAATAATTAAAAGTTTAACAAATGCATAAAGGTTTAAAACTAAATTTTGTACCAATTATCGCTTGCAAGATAATGGATTAGAGTCTACAACCATTTCTTTTTAAAATGCAAAGATATTTAATTGGGCAAAAACTCTTGAAAACTGGTTCTTCAAAAATATTAGTAAAACTGAATCTATTATATTTACTAAGAATCACGCCAAAAGTAACTTTCGTTCCGTTAAAATTAAAAGCCCAATTATCAGGTGGTCTAAGGAATGTAAATATTTAGATGTTATTTTAGACAATAAACTAACCTGAAACCTCTCTTCATTTATAATAAAAACAAGTTACAATACCTAATTCGTAAATACTTTCCCTTGATTTCTCGAAACCATAAAATGTGAAGGGACAACAAAATACTTATTTGAGCCTAATTTTAACATACATGAGTTTGTGTTGGTTATATACTATTAAATCTAATTTAAGTGTTATAGAACTTTCCCCAAAATAATTTAATTAGAAGAAGATTTTGTTACTGTCAATGATTTAAGCCTAATACAAACCTATGTAAAGTTCTTACTTACCCACCCAGACACTTAAAAAACTCATTTAAAAACTTACCACGGCATTCTTTAAAAATTTCGACTTCCAAGAATAACGAATCAATTCTTTCAGTTCTAAAATACATTCCAAATCCGTGAATTTAAATACCCTATAATATTATTTAATATTTTTTTCTTATTATTTTCATAATTTTCTCCTTAACTTACATCTAACTCATTTTATTTTAATTCAATACCTTTTTCCAAATTAAAAACTAATTCGGCTCAAGCAGCATAACATATAAAAACAAACAATATATTTAGGATTTATAGGATAATATTTGAGTTTTAAATAACGGAAAACTTTCACTTAATTTCGGATTTCGTTTTTTAAAAAATCCAATAACTCAAAAACTTATCGGATATATCAATGCAACTCAAAAAGTCAAAGAAGATTCTTACAAATTTGATTCAATTAACAAACAAAGGATGTATTTATTACCAAAGTTTTTCCTATAATACAAAATGGAAGATTGCGAACCTTTTAGTCAATTCTAATTGGATTCAGTTAAAAATATTTCAAATCCAAGCTTTTTCGAACACTAGGTCAAAACAGAGAAGCACAAGACAAAACAAGAGGAATGAAGTTTAGCTACTAGTAGAGCCAGAATTAGTTCTCCTTCCTAACTCCATATAGCAGAGCATTCCAGTTGTCTCGAAAATTATACGGAAAAGATTTCTTGTTTTCTAGGGCTGTCAAGAAAAGTAGATGTTCATGTGGAGTAAGAGCGATGAGTAACTCGCGAGGATAGGCAGAAAAAATATTTTTTAACGATCAATCGAAAAATCAGCGAGTTTCTTGTGAAATTAATAATTTATGAAGAAAATAATTTTTATTGTCTTTAAGAACCATTCGTAAAAGTAATATGGAATCGCTTATCGGAAATTGAATAAAAATAAAAAGTGGCATAAAGTGAATAAATGGACTGCTGGTCAAGAAAATTGTTTTGATTTTTTTCATAAAATCTTAATTTTTTGCAAGTAGAGATTATATTAATTTATTCTATTCTAAGGTTGCAGGGTATGGGCTAATGAACAGTGCAGAAATACTACATTAGATAACAAAACTAGAATCATAAATAAAGCTAGAATCGTTACTATAAAGGGCCAACAACGCAGAAAAATTATAATTAATTTGTAAAACCAAATTTCTGCGTTGGCTTCTGTGAAAGAATTACTTTCTTAGTAAATACGGTTACTTAAAACGTTATTAGTAATTGCATGGGCAATATAATCGCCGATTGTCCGTTTAAGAGAATACTATTATATAACTAAAAAGAAGTAAGAAACAATGAAAATTAACTAACTTCTTCCTCCTTTTCTCTTTGGTCAACATCGGAAATTTGTAAAGGTTCATTGGCACTTTGGAAGCAGAATGTTTTCGTCGGCTCTTTGAAGCATTTGCTGTATTCCCTGTCTAAACCAGGCACTGCGTCTTCCAACTGTCGGGAAGTCCGGGGCTTGTACACCAGATCGTCCAAAGGCTCACCCTGTGTGCAATATTTTGATTAATTGTAAATCACTTTTGTAATTATCTCAATAATCAACAGAAATACTTTATTTTAAATGTGTAAATATTGAACAAATAGCGAATTCATAAAGTTTTTGTCTTGAAGGGAACATTGAGATTATCTTAAGTTTGCGTCCTGTACATTCTCCTAATTCTGCAAAATAGTTTTTATAATTAGCCATGGACAATGCATTATAATAAGCCATGTACAGACGAAAATTGAATTTGTTTCGGATGCATTCTAAAATAGAACTACTTGCTTTTGATCGACTTTTTCAGAATTTTGTACTTATCTACAATTTTGATATAAATACTGTATATCGCATATTGGCGACATTTCTAAATTTTTAAACCCCAATATTTCTAAACAGGTAATATAAATAAAATTAATTCCAATTTAAGTCAAAAAAATTATTTTAATTACTTTTCAACAAATAATTACAATTAATATAAATAATTTATCAAAAAATTTGTTGATTTTTCGCCAGAATTGGATTTGCAATTCTTTATCTTCATGTGAAATATACTCAAATCCTCACCAACCAATTGCGATCCTTTATCCAACCAATTGCGATCCTTATAACAAATCCTTTACCAATTGCGTTACTGCCTGTTAATTTCAATTTTTATTACTAACCGCTAAAATTCAAAAAATAATAGTAGGTATTGAAAAAAAAGTCTTTTTATTTATTAATTTCATCCAAAATGCAATAAAAAATATACAATATTCTAAAAACATTACTCAAAAACGAAATTCTGTTCTTTTGCTTACTTGTTCAAGAACAAGCAACCAAATTGACAGAAATCAATTTTACAAATGACTTTTTCGGCCTCAAAGAACTTTAAAGTACATAAATTCATTCATCCTTGAAGGTTCAATATTTTTAGTTACACTGAAATGTTTTATTTTAGCATTTTAAATATTAATAAAAGAATAAAAAAATTTAAACTGATAGTTTAATCTAAAATTGTTATTCATTTGTAAGTATCATTCGCATCCAAATGAAATATAATAACCAATACAAGATAACCATTATTACCAAATAACCAATACTTAACACCACACCTCCGTTTCTAGGGCTCAAATGGCCCCTTTCCAGTTTGGTATAGATGTAGGTGGACTTTATTATCCCCCCCCAAAAAAAAAACATTACACAGTGTTACATTGTTAGAAAGAAACACTATAAAATAAACGTATACTCTTCATAAGAAATGATAAAGAAACCATTTGGAAGGGGTCTCCTCGAAACTTTCTGGCATATTCGCCAATAAAGGTCTTGTTTCCCTCCTCTCACCAATTAAATCGCGGACCTCGTCGTGAATGCCTTATACAACATTAGTAAAAAAGGATTACAAAAAATTGATCTTGTAAATGAATGCTACATTTTTACTGAATTTAATGCTTGATCCTCGGCGAAATATCTGAGATTTAAACCTTTCACAAGTACTCTAACAAAAGGTCTTATTCGTTCCCGCATAAAGTTGTGCACCTTGCCGTGAATGACTCATAGTCATGAATGCTTTACAGGACAGTGACGATAACCAGATGGGAAATGTTGGTCTTGGACATGGACGAACATTTTTACTCATTGTATCGAGTGATCTTCGCCATGTTATCTGATGATTAATCTGAGTATGCGATTAAAGGTAATTGAAAACCAATTTTAAATACTTTGTTGTTGCTATTGTTGTTACTTATGGCACTTGCCATGTACAAGCCCCGCTGATTCATTAGCAGATTTTAAGCTGTATATATATGTCTCTTGTTTTATAAGTAGCGCCATCTAGGACCAAGAGTACGACTTAGCTACACACACGTCACAACCCTTTATAGGGCGCGGACTATATTCATGCAAATTCATTCATACATCTCAGATCGTAATTTAGATATGGAACAGGAAACGATCACCTCTGACCCAATACCCCCAGTGGTATTACTCGCGATATGGAGGGTTTTGCGACCACGAACAGATTTAACGAGTGCCAATCGCCACGCACTCGGGGAATCTTTTGGCCGGTGAGCTTTGAACCCGTAACCTAAGGAGTACGAGTCCAACGCTCTACCAAAAAGGCCATCCCGTCCCTTTGCGTTGTTTCAACGACTAAAATCAAAGTTTCACAGAAGCATTACTAATGTAATCACAAAGTCAAATTGAAATTTCCTATATTTAAATCAATGCATTTTGGAATTATCGCATTTACATGCATGCAAAAAGTACATACCGAGAAATAGTCAACTCCTTTCGATAAATATCTGTACTTCAGTAATTAAATCTTCATAAGAAATTCGTTTTAATTTCTTTTTGTAGCTATAATGTTAATTTATATTCGTGTATAGGAACAGGCTATTTCCCTGAATAGAATTCCTTCAAAACTTAAAAGATATCGACGACTAATTTGATCCGTGATCCATATATCAAATTTCAGCCAATAAACATAAAGTAATTTTAAATTATATCATTTACAGACAGAAGCAGAAAAGATCAAAAATGTGTTTCTTGAACTTAAGGAAACCTAAAAACATGGAGAATCGTCAAAATCTTAAGTTCGAATTTTCGGCAATTGCAAAACTATCTATTCTTTGCATACGAGAAAGTAAAAAGTAGACTTTGGTATCAATATTAATTATAAAACAATTTATTGCTATGAGAATGGGGAAATATTAAATATAATTTGATAACAAAAGAGAACTGAAATTACAAATAAAAATTTTAAAATGCAGTAGAATAAACGTTTTTGAATATAAATATTATCAATTTAGACTCATTTCAGAATAGAAAGGCTTATTTTGAAAAATTGAAATTTTTTTATAAGCTCGAATCCCAAATTTATTGCAATCAAATTGAATACTGTAAGAAACTACAAAAACATTTATGACAGATAGAAGAAAATTTTCGATTTGTTTACATTTTTTTCATGAGCATAATGTTTACAAGCTCTACAGACTATTGTTATTATTATGAAACAAATTTTGAAAACCATGTTCTCCATTTATTCCTATTCAAAAGAATAAGACATGCTTTTCAGTAAGAAAATCCACTATATAGCTACTATTCCTTTAAAGAAAGGGAGTAACTCTAGTTAAAGAAACGAATTTTCCATTGGCAATAAATTTAGAAAGGAAATCCGCGTTGTATTTCGAATTATTTTGAAATCTGCAATTTATTTGAAATGGGATTCAAATGCGTTTAGATATTTCTACACTTTCACTTAACATATCTACATCTTTGCAAAGATGGAATTTTGTCATATATTTTTCATTCATTTTCCAATGCATGAGATCTTTGAAGTTTCGCACTTTTATTTTCGTTGACAATGATTTGATATTTTCAAAATTAAACTTCGATTAATTGATATATTTCAACAAACTTTGATTCCACGAAAGTTGGCGCGACTAATAATTTCAGAAAAGTTTATGTAATCATGAAAATATATCATTAGTATACAATAAAACAAAAATAATTTAAACACAATTTTAGTATTTAAAAATCTTTTTAATTATACTTATTCAAGTATCTTCCAATATTTTTCTGAATTTCAACAATATCTTAAAAATGTTTTTTCCACAAATATTTTTGGTAGAAGGAAATTTTCAAATCGATTGTATAGTTTTAAAGATTCAACAGCACCATTTTTTGCCATTAGAGGAAGCTTATATCTGTTCTATTTACATTAAGTATTAGAAAATGATTTTTTACCAGCAAAGAAAATTCAAAAATCAGGGAAAAAATTAATCACTCACGGTTGCTTTTAAATTCCACTCTGGTGCTAGAAAGCTTTGATCATTTTGGGAGACTTATGTAGACAATCAAAGTAACAGTTGCAAGATGATTCGCTCACGAAGCTAATAGAATCGTGTCATGCATGAGTGATATGCACAAGAGATATTTAGGATAATTTGTAATAATTAGTTAAATTTATGTAACAGAAAAATAATTATCTACATCAGGATAATTCAATATAAAATCAGTGGAAATATAGAAATGTGTATAAACTACTTGAAAACATTGAAAAATTACTATCTTAATCATTTACCACACAAATGATATTTTCAAAATAATAAAGCTGGTACAGATTGTTTAGTAAGATATTAACTACACAACTGAATTAAATAATCTTAATTGATACAATTTTAAAAGGAAAAATTATATAAAAGCAAACTCTGTAATTTCAATAATTTCTGAAAAAAGCAAATAGAATTGTTCTTAAATAAAGCTAATTGAAACAGTTTTGTAAACTTTTTATTAGTACAGAATAGTAACCTGACTCTTGTTAATCTGTTGAGTATCCATCTTCTTTACAATCTCAAATTCTTCGGAATTGAAATAATTGCAAACTTACAGAAAAAAAATCTTCAAAAGATTATCTCAAGAGAAACTGTTCAATTCTTTATTGTGAAATAAGTTGTCTTAGTGGAGCGAAATTCCACGAGGAGGCTATACTGCCATCTGTCGGTAGGATTTAAAAATATTTGCTCCAATTAAAGTTTTTAGTAACCTAATAAATAGTAGCTTTTTAATTTTTTTAAAGTATTCTAAGCACTGTAATCCACTTAACACTATATTTAATACCCGAAGTGGAACTTCTTTTTACATACCCAAATTACTTTATGCTTTTAAAGGCGTAAATTTATGTCACTATTTTATTAGTAAATTTCTCTTTACAAAAATTGCAGATTAATGCTGAAAATAATGATTAATAAATTTTAACACTTGTCTAGGATATACGAAAATGGCATGAACAATTAAAAGGTTTTAGTAATTCCAAATCTTAAACGTTTCTTTTACACATTAGGATATTTTCATTTAACCTCCAAATTGCTTTTTGGTGTTTTATAAATGTCTACATTTTATAGCGACAAATTTTTATGTAAATGTATCTATTAAAGAAACCAGTGGGAGTGGTCTCTCCAGAACTTTCCAGCACATACTGGCACTAAAGATGTTATCATAGAGAACACCTTGCATGGCATTGGCATATAATATTTACGGTTTAGTTCTATTGGAATCCCGTTGTAAAGCAACATTAGGGCTATTTTAAACCACGTTCAGATAACGAGGATGACACCTGAGCTATAATTATTTCTCTCCACACCACATCAGCGGGAAAACGTTTGCTCCTGACGGATTTAATGTACAACAGATCTTCTTCGGCGGAACCGGATCTTGAAACCTTACGACTCACTAGCCGGGACTTTACTACTGAGCCACAGCGGCCATTATTATGAAATTTTAACTCTTTGGCGTGAATTTAGCCTTTTGATTGAATCGTATCCACGTTGGCGAACAATTTGGCATAGTTAATAGTATCCGAAATTCGAATTTGGTTATTAAACACTTTCTCCTCAATCGATTGAAATAAAAATGACACAAATCTACACTTGTAGTCACAAAATTACTGACCAAATTTCATATGTTTAAGCGACTGCGTCTTTGAGTTATCGTGTTTACATGTTTTTGAAACTGAAGACCAATAAACGGCCAATTCCTTATTGGATTGACCGTCTATTGGTCTGTTTCCAGTCGATTGACCATCTATCAATCTGTACTTTAAAAAATAAAGTTTTCGAATGGAATTTAATCTTTCTAAATCTCTTCTTTCTCTAGTTATAGTATTAAATCATTAATTAACGACTGAATAGACAGACTTCCTCTCAACAGATTCTGTTCAAATTTTGATGGATATCTATAATTTTAGCATAAAGGCCGTATACTAAATTTCAATCGTCTTGTTCATAGCCTTAGAATTATCTTTGTTCATGAACTATCTGTATATCTCCCGATATACAGTGAGAGGTTTTACAAAAATATTTTTTAAAGGCCTAAAACGTAGAAATCGTTTTAGGCCTTTACGTTCGAACAACAAATTCGAGTATTTTTACATTTATTATATTTACTCTAAACTACGTATGATAAAGATTTTCAGTTTTAAATATCTATTAAACTTTTTTTTACTTTTGTATACAGTAGTTAAAATAGATTTTAAAATTATGATTAATCTTTTAGGAAATTATTTTGGCTTTAATCTTAAAGGAACTTGCTTTGTCTAGAAAATATTCAAATCTAATGTTAATCTGTCAAATAAGTTCAGTAAACTTATCCTTTTTGTAAAATAATTTATAACTTTTTGAATTAATATATCCGAGTTTCTTTAAAATATTATAATAAATAGCGCGTGTTATAGGAGGTCTTAAAATGTTATGCAAAACTAATATTAAGTTCAGTATTAATTTAACAAAATTCATACGGAAATTAATAAAGGTTTTAATAGCGCTTCGATCAAAAGCAACTTTCATAAATCGCCGCATCTTGAATCTTTTTTAAGACATTGGGAAAAAAGAATATCGGAACATAAGAGATTCACTAATTTACAGATAATTAATAATTTTCATGTAATATTAGAATGATTCATAAAGTGAACTGGGAACTAAAAGTGTTAAAAAGCACTAATACCAAAAGAAGTAGGATTATCGTTGAAAAAATATGAAGACAAGTTCACAACCGAGAATTCTTTACTCAATCTTTTAAAATGCTTAGAAGGCTCGATCACTTTTCAGTTTTACCCCTCCATAAAACATACCTTGTTGTTAGTTTAGAGTAAAACAATTGTTCATTTCTATTACATTTATTGTTGGTAATCATTTCGTTTAGTTAAATCTTCAAATTATATTGATGAAACTATGCTCTCATATATAGTAAATATTTTATCTTTAAAGTATTATAACTTCCTTTCCTTTACAAACTATAAAATAGTTTTATTGTTTATATGATATAAAAATTATATTCGGCTTTTTTGACATTTAGATTTACAAACTTTATATAACCTGTTCACTCAAATTAATAAAACAAAACACCAAATAAAGATTAAAATGAAATCTGCTATGCATATTTCAATGCATCATGTTAGAACATCATTTCTTGAACGGCCAAACACTACGTGCTCGTGCAAATTAAATAATATTTTTATTCATTTTAATGGTTTCATTGAGTGAATCACTTAAGTATTGCAAGATCCAAAAAACTTTGTCTTGCATTGATTGTTAAAAAAATATCACATTTCCTATTTATTTCCTTTCACATAATCACATGCTCAAAATGACATGTTTATATGTTTTATTTGCGATAGTCACTAACATTTTTTTAATAAAATTTTGTAAATGGGTGGCAGCACGATATTAAAAGCTAATTTTTTGAGATGCTCCGGCAGATAACAAAATTTCTATTTTTCGCCTATGGATTGTTTTATTTTTCTCCTACGGATTTTCGTTGACGCCACAAACCTCATTCCCAAAACATGTTCTGACATGATAAAAAAAAAGTCGTTTTATACCAGGCAATGCTACCAGTTTAATATTCGGTATCATTAAAATGGAGCACATGCTTCAACGAAACCATTAGTTTCAAAAGAGGGATGTTTGTTTTATTTCATGGCTTAAAAGTCGATTTAATAAAGAAAAACTTACGAAAAAAAGATTTTCCGATGGACATTGAAAAGAAGAAAATGACCAGGAGATTTAGCAGCTTTATTGAACAGAACACGAAGAAACCAACCCGGTAAAATAGCAGATCTTCGCTGACCACGGTCCATTACTTTCACATTTTAACTGGTTTACGATAACGAGGTAGGATTTCATTTACATAAAGGCATTTTAAACTTATCTCCCCTTCCGAATGAAAAACTTTTCGTTTTTGTTCAGAATCTTACTACATTTACAAAACTGACACAAATTTAAACGATGAGATATCAATAACAAATAAATATAAAATGAAAATCAAATGGGCAACAGTTATTTAATAAACTTGGAATTTAACATAAGATAAAATTACTTTTTGCCATTGCTGAAGAAAAGTTCAGATATTTTTGAAACGTAGTTCTGACAAATACTTTTCAGTTAACAAAATCTGAAATGCTGATTTTGGAGGAATTTTTTATAATCATCAAAATTAACACTTTGCACTCGGAAAAGTAATTCAAATCAAAATTTTGTGTACAAGGATTTGTTTATTGCTACAAAAAATATTTTTTATCGATTTAATTTAAATTTTAAAGAAAAATTAATCTAATCTTCTTATTATTATTTATATCTTATTTTTTTTTAATTGTCGAAAGGCTATGCGGCCTTAAATGATGAGTGAGAGAAATCATCCGAGTAAAAATGATTAATAAAAATTTATTATTGAATATTTCCTTTAAATTCAAAGATTAAGAATTTCTTTCAATTATCTTGAGTTAATGTTTCATTTTTCTGCATTAATTTCTCACTTATCTGCAATTGAAGACAAAAAAACATATAATCATAGCTGGAGGACTTGGAACATTTAGTAAGAAGCAATATTGAATCACGAATGAAAAAACAAATTCATGATCATCTAATGATTTTTTTTCTTCTAATTCTGCAAATCCAACTATGAGATTTATTAGATCAGAATTCTAATTTCAAACTAAATAAAAGAAAACAATATTTAATGAAACCTTCAATGGTAAATTCCAAGTTTTCATGTGAGAACATTATTATTTTAAAGTCATCATTTATCTTAATTATGTCATTAACCCTTTTAAACCGGTTTTGAAACAATCTCCAGACTTTTGTATCATTCTCTATCCTTCTATAATGTATCTATACAGGTATATATATATTAAAAAATGTTAATCTTTTAAAACTTTCATTATCAATTTTTCCATCTGGCAAATAAAATTTTGGAGCTCGACAGATTTTGAGATGAAATAACAGCAATGATGCAATAGTTCTTCATCAACCTTTTGCAAACGCAGCTGCTGTCAAACAAGCGTAAGTAATAATAAAGCAATACTGATAAAAGAGGGTCAGCCCTTTAAAAACCCATCCGCTTTCAAAGAAACATAGATAATAACAATGCAATACTGATAAATCGGGTATAAATATTTTTTGCCCATATATTTCACAGACACTAAAGCCTCCTAACACCAAAACAAATCATGTTCTCACTTGATAATAAGAGCCTAATGTGTCTTATAAATTTAAACAATCAGATCAGACGAGAAATTATCAGATTCAGTGACTCGTTGTAATAATTTCCAAATTACATCAATATCAGATTTGACAGTTAAAGATAACTGCAAGGATGTGCACCAAAAAATTATGCTAGCTAAGATTTAACAGCTCAATTTGAATGAACAAGTTATGAATATAATTATACTCAATTTTTAAAAAAATATACACTGAGATTAAAGTACGATTTAAAATAAATTCTGAAAATTTCGCATTAAAATTACATAAAAATATGCAAAATCAGTTTAAAGATTTTAAATAAAAAACAGTCCTAATAATTTTCAAATGCTTGTACAAGTTTAAAAAAGGGTTTTTCTCAAAGTAAAAACAAAATATCAAATATAAAAACATAGTTAATTCAAAAAGAATTTGTGGAAATCGGGGCAATGAATCAATTCGGATGAAAATGTCTCGTTTCAAACGCTATGAAGATACTTTGATGTCCTGAGACTTCATAATTTAGAGGAACAATCCGATAATAGGCATTTAAATCGATGTCCCATCCTTCAGGAATGATTACATTGAGATAATAATTATTTATTAGATTGAAGCCTTGTATCTAAAGGGAATTTTCAGTAGATTTGAGTCTCAAACCAAAACCGGCATTACAATAAACCAAGACACTGTCAAGGATCTTAGATAAAGTCAGGTGTTCGAAGTCTGAAATCTATTGTCCTTGATTATGAATCTGACACTAGCTCAGGAAGAACTCACAGCCCCAGAGTAATCGCCCAATATCAGCTAAATGCAAAAAGTTTTGAATTAACTCTAAGAAACTTGATTGTGATCATATAAAGGCTTTTTAACTATTTTGGCGTAACAAATAAAAAATTTATATATCTCTATCGGGTAAAAAATCATTACTTCTTTATCATATGAATCCAACCATTTAATGCAGATTTCAATTTTAAGTACGAGAAATTACATTCTGTCATGTCAACGAAGAAAAATACTCGAGCCATATGATTCATCTACTCCTTTTTAACATAGAAATAAAAATTAAATATTTAATTTGTTATTTAAAAGATCCACCATTATTTTATAAAATCCGATCATTATTTTTAACAAAATTGGAATTTTTAAATCCTTTATTCTTTTAACATAAAAACGATTATTTAGGGCAAAATTACGTTTAGGAACTTAATGTCAAAATCTGCAGATCACCCATTTTGGTATTTAACTCGATAACTGAAAATCATGCCGTCTTTCTGGCACAGAGGTAGCGGTCTTCCTCGTGTTCTAGGAGTTCCGGGTTCGAGTCCCGGTTTGGGCATGGTTGTTATTGTGTTCTATCTGTAAGGTGTGTGCATGTGCCCCCGCTGTAAAAAGGGTCTTTGCAAGCAAATGTGGTGAGCATGTAGCTAAGTCGTACTCTTTGTCCTAGTTGGCGCTACTACAAAACAAGAGACGCTTCTTTCGGCTTAAATCTGCTGCTGTATTAGCTGCGGGCTTGTCCATAGGCAAGTGCCTTAAGTAACAACAACAAATAAAAATCATCTGATATATTACTTTTTTACTAACGTCGAAAAGTGAGCAAAATTTTATCTACTTTGAATCGGAATCGGTTGATATTTGTGTATGCATGTGTATGTGTTGTGACTTATGGCACTTTACAAGCCTGCTGACAGTTATCTGTCACAGATTCAAGCCGAATGAGAGTCTTGATTTTTGAGAATGCCAATTAGGGCCAATAGTACGACTTAGTTACTTCATGCTTCAGCTTCATGAATGGGTGGATTTCATTCATGCATTTCATTCACACAGCCGCAGATCCTAATTTAGACCTGAATCAGAGAGCTTTCACCTCTGAAAAAGTACCTACAGCGGTATTTTTCTTGACATAATGGACTTTGGGACTCAACAGATTTATATGTGAACCAGACACCACACATAAGGAGGGTCTTTGGTCAGCGGGATTCAAACTCGCAAATCACAAGAAATGAATCTAATGCCTTACCAACTAAACTATCTCAGCCATAAGGAATCGAATGAGTAAGTCTATATTTAACGATTTCATCTTCCAGTAAGCCGCCATTTAGATTTTCTCACCACACTAATGTATGACCACTTAACTCAATTTTCAGTGAATTAGAAAGACGTATATGATCAAATTTTGGATCAATATTCCATAACATTTCGGAAATCCTACAAATTAAATCAACTGACCAATAAATAAATGTTCATAAATGTTTTTATTTTAGCGCGAGACGAACTGTGCCAAATCCTTATTTAACCCCTTAGCTGCCAAGATCCACATTTGGATATTTTCGAATTATAAATACACCACTCGAAGCCAGAAACGTATTTGGTACTCTTCAGTTTAGTTTCATTCTAAACATATATCAGTCATTATCGAGCGTGGCAGAAAATATATATACTATTATTCGTTTCTTTACAACAAGCGAATAAATTTGAAACTCTTCCTAAATTAAACTGAATAGAAATGTATATTTAAATATTTATACTTTTGGTTTAGTTTTCGTATTATTTTGAAATACCGTACATACATAATTTACAAGTTATAGTACCGATCCGCTTTTTACTCAGTCTTGTTTTTAAATGAAATGGTTTCATTGATCAGTATATGCTTTTTCAAAAATATAAAATATTTTCAAAGTGAGACAGTTTGAATATATTTATACTATTATGCAAATTTTTGTACATATATAACGTATATGGTAAAAAATTCAAGAACAAATTTGGTAGTTAATGGAAATTGTGCAAAAGAGATATTGACAACATAACTAATTAACAAAATCATTCATATTTCAGAGATAATATAGAGTATAGTAACGTCTGTACTTTTAAAAAATGAACATTTTCGAGAAAAAAAATTTAACTTACTGTATGGTGTTTCATAACAACAACGTTCCCGATTAGAAATCCAGCACTCGTAACTACCATACTAATAAACCCATATTTGGCAACCGTTAGTAAACTTGGAACAGGCAACATGTTTATTTCTCTTTCAGTCTTCCGAGTCTTGACTTTCAAATTAGAAATCGATTAATAAGTCAGAAACTGCCAAATTGTACAACTCAAATTTTTGCAAAGAATAATCTTCAACTGCGCATGTCTAAAAATAGCTTTGGCAACACAGTAAACGTCATTTTTGTGTTGTGTGAAAATTATTGCCAATAACATTGTACCTTCCCGAAGTAAAGAATAAAAAATATGTTTGGTTTATAAGTTTAATATTCTATATTAAATAACGCAAGAACGTACTCTCGATTATTTGAACCATATTTTGTTGATGTTGATATTATTATTTAATAGTTTAGTTTATAATCTTAATATTCTATACTTACTCTAGAAGGTGCTGTGGGTGATTTGAATTACAGTTTGTTGATTTTAATATTATGCCTGTAATAGTTTGGTTTATAAAAGTAATATTCTATGCTAAGTTGAACTATAAAGGGCAGTAGATGAATTGAATCAATGTCTGTAGACGTTGTTGATATGCCTGTAATAGTTTGGTTAATAATCTTAATATTCTATACTAAGTTACACGAGAAGGTACTGAAAATTATTTGAACCACAGTCTGTTGATATTGCTATTATGCCTGCAGTAATTTGATTCATTAGATTAATATTCTATATTAAGCTACAGCTTAATATCGTGTAGCTTAATATTCTATATTAAGCTACACGAGAAGGTATTGTAGATAATTTGAACCATATAGTTGATCTCTTGAACCACGATCAAAATAACAGTTTGAATTGACCACTCTTCCAAACAAATCTTCAAAACAGATTATTCCATTTAAGCCTCTGAAGCTTTTATCCAAATAAAAATCGACCCAAGTGTTATTGACATATATTTTTAAAAAATGCAATGTACAGATAGAGATGACACCCTAGAAAGTTAATCTGTATTTTAGAGTTAGAGAATCATGATGTCAAAACCTTAATTCCTTCAACTACCATCCGTTAATTCAATCTTGACTCAGATAATATCCTCTAAATTCATACGAAAACTCATTGCTCAGATGTGGAACTTTGTAGCTGATTTAGATGCCATCCTCATCATCTATTCATGATTCAAACTTACAAAATATGTTCCAAAAAACTATGGTAATTGGTTTTTTTGGGGAAAGTAGAGAAAAGAGATTCATATTCAGGAAAAATTTTGTCTTTTGACCTATTAAAAAATAATAAATCCTCTCAAAATAAATAGTTATAAAAAGGTAAGCTCAAATTCGAAAGGATTTTCAAAATTTAACTAAGAAAGACTATTTGGAGGACAAAAAAAGATACTTATAAACATTTCATTCAGATTTCCTCAAATTTATTTCAAGTGCTTGAAATTTTATTTCAAACATTAAGATTAAAATGAAATCTGTCATTCATATTTCAATGTACCATGTCAGAACATCATTTCTTGAACGGCCAAGGACAAAGTGCTCGTATGAGTTAAACTATATTTTTATTCATTTTAATTGTTTCATTGATTTGTTCACTTTAGTATTGCAAACCATCCAAAAGAAAACTTTGTCTCGCATTGATTGTTTAAAAAAATATCCCATTTCCTATTTATTTCATTTCATATTATCACGTGCTCAAAATGACATTTTTTCTAGGTTTTATTTACTGTACTAATTAACTTATTTTTTTAATCAGAGATTTTGTGATTTCAATGACAAAGCTTTATTAAAAGATGATTTTTTGAGATACTCGTGCAGTTAATAAAGTTTTTATTTTTTTACTTGCGTATTCTTGTTGACACCAAAAAACCTGATCCCAAAAACAGCATCATGTTTTGACATGATAATAAGTCAATAATTTCCTATGAGGATCACCATTAAAATAATAAACAGAATACGAGATCTATGAGAATAGAGAATAGAGATAAGGATATCTATCACTTAATCCCAATAGGATTAAGTAATAGCTTTAATACTAATTTCCCAAGCGTTCTGCCATATGAGATATATTGAAATTTAAATTCTCTATTTATAGCTGGTTTGTTAACACCATTGTCACGGCATTCGAATTTGATGCAAACTTCAAAAGGAGAAAATTAGTAACTTTACACATCTTAAATAATATTCGCATCAGAAACCTAAACGTTTTCGACAGACATCTGTTAACATATTCACCTTATCTAAACGTATTGTAGATTAAATTCTAACCAACGATGAATTTGTTGTTAAAATAAGGACATCTAGGCAGATGCGATAAAATAAAATATGCAAATAATAAATGTCAGATATAATTATATCTGACATTTAAGTTTTTAAATTTTCGAAGCTTATTTGACAAATATCTCATTTATGCGACAATATTGTACATTGAATGCTAAGAAAAATATCAAGTGACCTTCAACTGGCTTTGTGGAAAGCAGGGAAAGGCGAATGCTTACTCAGTCGTCATTCTCATCATCTTACCGAGATTCAGAACATTGAGATTTGTTCGTAAAAAGTTTTAATATGGAATTAAAACTACATATTTATTCACTGAAAAATTTTCGCATATTCTACAAATAAAAGTTTTATACTTCTCAGCCCATATAAAATTATGGACCTTCAGCAAGATTCCGAAAGTTTTTCATAGCATTAGTGAACACCAGTTACGAAATAAGGTCTTTGGTATGAATCTAGCACTTTTACTGAATCTATCGCACGAACATTCATCACCGCCGACTGAAGTAAAAACTTGACATTACGTTTATGAATTAATGCATTTACACGCATGCTATAGTAGAGACCGACAGACAGAAAAGCATTTAACTGATTTGATCCCAATTTTGATAAAATCTTCGTTTAAAATTATACAGATAAGTACCAAATTTCCTCTATCTAGCTGTTCTTTTGTTGTTCTCGTGTTCGGCTTTACAACAGAAGAAGGGTTGCAGTATCTCCTTAAGCTATGGACCCCTGAGCACCGGAGAGCAGAAATTTGACTTTAACTCATACACGTCACAAACCCTTTTTACGGAGCGGACTTCATTCATGCATTTCATTAATTCCCCCACAGATCATAATTTAAGACTGAAACAGAGAACGATCTCATCTGACCCAGTTTTCCAGTTCTGCTATAGATGTTAATTTCTTTAAAAGTTTATTCAGGCTTTATTGCTTAGCCAATTTTAGTCGAAAAAGCATTGTTTTTCTTGCTTAAAATTACTGTTAATTGTTTCATCATTATATAATTTACATTCAATGATTCGAATACTATAAAATATAATTCTTGAAAGTATTTCTATAATAAAATACTTTTTTTCATTTAAAACTATTAAAATACTTTCCTAACTATAGGAATATACACCTACCCCTAACGATTTAGAAATTATTCACAATTAGAATAGATAAAATATTTTTATTAAGATTTATATCAGTATTTTTTACACAGTCATTTCTAATATTGAACTTTAGAAGTTAAATTATTTTGATGCAATTCGTTAATCTGACAGAGTTTATAATAAATTAATTATTTTTAAAAATGTAATATGCGTTCAACATTTTTAAAACGGATTAAAAGATATAAAACCATTTCATCTTTCAGATCATATAGCTATTTTTGGTATGAGGTTTTTGGTGTCAACAAAAAATGCTTGGACAATGAATTGAAATTTTAGTATCTACACGAGAATCTCAAAAAATCAGCTTTTGATAACGCACTGTCATTGCATTTACAAAAGCTCTGATTCAAAAAATGAGTTAATAATTACAGCAAATAAAACCTAGAAAAATATCATTTTGAGCACGTGATTATATGAAATGAGATAAATAGGAAATGGGATATTAAAAAAAAAAAGAAACTCGAGACCAAGTTTTTTTTATCGTTTACAATACTAGAGTGATTCATTCGAGGAAACAAGTAAAATAAATAAATAAATATAATTTAACTTGCACAAGCACGTGGTGCTTCAATGAGGGTTCAACAGGATGAGGTTTCTAGCATTACCAAAAATGCGTGAGCAAGGAGTTGAAATTTTAAATTTCAACTTTCTCAAAGAGAGGCCTTAGATTTGAAATATAGACCTTTTTAATCTCCTATTTAGCACTTTTTATTGAGAGGAATTTTTCAGCTTTTTTTAACTTTATGAAAGCTTTCTTCGAACTTGAATAAAAATCTTTTAAAAAAATAGTTTAAATTGTTTGATTAATTGATACGTTTGCAAAATCTTCCAGTTTTTGTTGAGATGTTTTCTTCAAACATTAACAAAAAATCTTTTTAAAAGTAGATTAGAATGTTTAATTAAGTAAAATGTTTTCAATGTTTGACCATAGAAGAAATTATGTTCTCATATGATACATTGAAATATGATTGCAGATTTCAACTTTTATTTTTTTTAATATATATATTATATTTTTAAAAATAAGAGTTATCTTTTTTAAAAAATCAGTTAAAAATTACTTTCTTCTTTTAAATCTTTGAAGGGGAGGGGGATTTGCCATCAGTTTATAACTAAATTCCCAATGAACTATACTCACCTGATGATAAAATGTATTCTAATCGACAAGAAAGCGAATCGATGTTTCATTCTCGTCCATTTTTAAACTTTGTTTCAAATCTTTAGCTTGTGATGAAGACTTCA
>JAOUZG010022297.1:2440532-2465681 GCA_026289955.1 Argiope argentata
AGATTTCTCCATACACTCTCCCACCATTGAGTCGGTGGTGAGATATATATATAATGAGAAACGTTCGTATAGCAGTTGGGGCCCCCCTCTGCCAGCAGCAAAGGTCATCAAGCGCATTAGAAACAACAGCCAAAATCAACTCACACACGCTCGCTATACGCTTGGAGCAAACGTATCGGTTGTCTCACCACCGACTCAATGGTGGGAGAGTGTATGGAGAAATCTTCATAAGTCAGAAAAAATCTTTTTGACCCGAATAATTACTTTTGTCTAGTGTATATGTCACTCGGCTACAAACTCTAACGTTGCGAGTTCAGTTCTCAACCATCATTCTCCCACAAAGACATTCGGATGTTGCATATTATTATATAAGTTTAGAATTGATTGCAAAATTTGTACCGAACAGACAGACAAAAAAGCAAACTGCTGCTGGAATGTCATCTAATTTTGAGATATGTTTAAAGTTCGAAGTCTCTATTACAACAGGAAGGCAGCTCAAAATTAATTTTAAATTTATACCTAAAAGACAAATAATCAAATACACAAGAAAATAAGTTAATATTGCATTTTCATTTAGTTTTAAACTATATATAATGTTTGAAGTATCTAGGTCATAATAAAAACATATTACTAGATTATGTTTAAAATGGATTGAAAAATTTATATTGAACAACGAGTTTATAAAATATCTCTTCTCAAAATAATACGCTGACTTTTCCAAAATTCTTTTTCTAAAAAAATTCGAATTTTTAAATTTTTTAAAAATTATTAAAACTTATATATATTCTAGTACTGAATATAGTATGGACTTATATTCTATGGACTTATTCCTCTCTTCTAAAATATTATATGATTTTACCTTTGAAGAAAAAGAGAAATATTACTTTCTGTCCATTATTTTCTTTTTAAAATTCCATTTTGTCTTATTTTATAGCAAACGATTTTAAAAATAATTGTTGTTTTAAGTCAAACGATTGTTTCACATTTAATAGAAACAAAACATACGACAAGATGCATTGAAAGCTTTTATAACTTTATTGATGTTTGCATTTATCTGACATTTGTATATTTATTAATATTCGTTATTAATATTCGTATACAAAATTTTGGAATTTTGTTATATTAAAATTGAATTTATAAAGAAAATGTCAAAATATTTCAGAAACATTATTTCTTGAGGAATTCTGAAAGTTACAAAAGAGTGAATAGTTCAATTATTAAAAAAAAATTCCAAAATTTTGTTATTAGAAGAATATAGAATAACACAGGCATTTTCATCTGTATCTCTTTCAGCGTCATTAAAAATTTAGGACAAACGATTTATGCTTCTTTTATCCTTTCTTGTTACAGGGAGAGATCTTTTCAGTAGGACACATACATCTCAACTTTTTTGACATCCAACCTCGAATGGAACTAACAAGGGATGTTCTTCCCACTTTCGTGTCTGATTGAGACGGTGAATATTTCTATTTTTGACAGGAATAAAAAAGAATTTGTGAGAAATCTGTGCTTCTCTAAGTCAGACAGGACAACAACTCAGCCCGAATCCGTTCTAATGAAGGTATTTTATTGCCATAATCTCCTCGGGGCGCTTGTATTTCCTGTTTGCAGATTGTATCTTTATTATGATAGTCAATATGTCATTTGTAAAAATTGTCCGTCTTTAGCGTTCAGTTTATCTGTTTGTTCGAAAGTTGCTCCTTAATTAGCTCTGAGCTTGATTAGTGCAGTGACATTCTTCTGACAAATAAAACTTTCTAACTTATACTTCATTATTAAGCAAATGAATGTTTTAAAATTAACATTTAAACATTAAATGAATGTTTAAATGTTTCTGAAATAATCTCTTGCGTAATTTTATGGTTAAAGAAAACTCGAGCAAAAGTAAAGAAACTTTAAAAGCATTTTTTGAAAATATATATTGGGGAATAAGTAATTAATTATTCGTGTTTTTTCAAATACTGTTGTAACTTTTCATTGAAATTTATTACTTCTCCAAAACATTATTTTATGATTAATTCCATATTTTTATATACACATACTCTCAGTGTATCAATATTTAAAGCTTTTATTCTTTTTCTAATAAGTCTACTTTAATATGGACTGATGTCAAACCATAGGCTTGGCGCAGTATGGCCAAAGATGGTCCCTTTCACCATAAAACAAAACCTAAAATTTTCATAATTTATATTATTACTTTCTTGTATACATAGTATAAAAAAAGTATTGCAAACGTCCAAAAATTTATAACCCGAAATTTTGACAAATATTTATGTTTTAGACCTTCGAAAAATACTTTTTTGGAATAATCTGCCTGTTTGTGACAAAGATAATTTCAAAACGCTTTGAACTAGACCGTTGGAGTAAAAGCTGTATAACAAATTTCAACAGTCTAGCTCAAAGGATTTGAGAGTTGTTTTGTGTTATAATTAAAGAGTTTTTGAATTATCTTTTAAATTTGAAATAAAATTTGTTGATTTTTTATCAAACTTTTAGTGCAATCTGTCCAGAGAAAGACCGTATATTTAAATATGATTTAATAAAATAGCTATGAAATGAAAAAAAGGTAAATAGATAGAATTATGTACACAAATTTAACATCTATAGTGTGAAAACTTATCAAATTTTGAATCAAACTCAACACTGGATTGACCATCGGTCGGTCTGTATTATCAAAAGCATGCAAACGTGATAATTCAAAAAAGCAATGATTTGAATATAATGTTGCACAATCAATCAAGCAAAGCATTGAAAAGAAACTGCAGTGAACTGCTGATAACTGTATTGATGCGAGGAATTCGACGTTGTTGCTGTATCGTGATGACTTGTAAATGAATGTAACGTTTGCTGTGTCGTGTCTTTTGTGTTCCTGTTTTGAGCTTGTGTCAAATAAAGCAAGTTTGATAAATGCGCCTGATTGAACTGATTCAAGGTACTGGAGTAACAAGTAGCTGCTGAGAACCTTTACGTAACAATAGAGCCGGGATAGCCTGGTTGGTAGAGCAATGAACTTGTACTTTTTAGGTTACGCGTGTGAAACTCACTGGCCAAAAGATTCCCGAGTTTGTGGCGGCTGGTGCTCGTTAAACCTGTTCGTGGTCGCAAAGTCTTCCATGTCGAGAGGGTACTGGGTCAGATGTGATTGTTCTCTATTCTAGATCTAAATTACGATCTGTGGATGAATGAATGAATATGGATAAATGAAGTCCGCCCCCTAAAAAGGGTTGTGACGTGTGTGTAGCTAAGTCGTAATCTTGGCCCGAGATGGCGCTACTTGTAACACAAGAGACGTATATCTATGGCTTAAAATCTGTTGATGTATAAGCTGTGCTTGTCTATGATAAATGCCATAAGTAACTACATAGAACATTAAGCATGGAATCTTATGATTACAAATGTAATTTTGTGTCAAATTTTTATTTCAATTGGTAGATAAAAATGTTTTTAAAATATAAATTCGAATTTTATACTATTTATGCAAACCAGGGTTTAATGGTTTCCTAAGTTTGACGCAATAAATTCTGTAAAAATGCTAAATTTAGGTCAGAAATTAATGTTTCGTATCTATTGTGTGTCAATGTCATGTAAAGCCCTCTAAAGCATGAAAAATATATTACAGTGTATGCGTGTAAGTTTGGGGGAGACCACTTCATCTTTTTTAGTTAGATTATCGCTTTCTTTTAAATAAATAACGATAAATATCATCAAATATCAATTACTTTAAGACAAATCTATTAATGTTGAGATAAAAATAAGATCAACCACAACAACGTTAACGCCTGTAACCAAGTCTCCAAACTTAAATGTTACACTTTCACCCACAATGGATTGTATAAAAGGCATAAGACCTACATACATAACGAACATAGCGCCATCTAGTTATGTACCTAAAAAATACACCTTGTTATTATATCATTGATTAAAATTTTACTTATTATTATTTATTTATTTATTTTTGCTTCATAACATCATCGTCGTTCTAGTTATATCATTAAAGAAATCTAACATCTAAATAATAAAGAAATGAATTTCTTAACCTGCTTTTAAAATTTATGATACTGTGAAACATACTGATTATAACAATTAGTTAATAAACTAATCAATCTGTAAAACTCCTGCAATATTTATTTAAATTTTTGTTAATTATTGCATATAAAATAATTTTCAATAAATCTCACTGTACAGATTTACTTTAAAATCTCTAATATAGAGTAATCAAATAATTATCATAATTGTTAATTTATTACTCAAATAAAATTGGAAAACTTTTAAGCTGTGTTTTAAATTTAAAAACTTTTCGTGAATCCTAAATGGTAAACTATTACATTTTATTTTTCATTCGTAAATTACATCAATTCGGCACAGCAATTAAATTAACTAACATTTATAGAAATCGGTTTCCTGTGAAATATTATTCGTTGATCCAAATGATTAATATTCGAAACATCTGCTTGTAGAAATGTATTCCGCTTCCTTGTCTCCGAGCAGACGATAATTTAAATAAAGCGGCAATTCGTAAAAGTTGAACAAAATTAATAAAATTACCCAAAAGGGAAGCGTAAAATATGGGAAAATCGAAGAACTAACTTCACTTCAAAGTAACTAAATGAACGCTGTTCTATCCTTTAATTGAATGAACCTGGCTGACAAACTTTTCATTAATTTGCCTTTCTCATCTTTCCGGGGAAACTGGTTTGACACTAAATGATCGCGAAAAGCTCCATTTATTCCCAGAAACGTAGTTTACAAAATGTCGCAAAGTTTCGAAGACTGAAATATAGTGTATACTAACGAAGACTTGCAATGGACGATATAGAGAGGGGAAGTTATTTTGAGGAGCTGAACCGAAGAGAACAAAGAGATAAATCAGTGTTGACCAGGATTAATTCATGCATGGAGAGTATAGAGAAAAGTCTGATTGAATGCATTTCGATGAATCCAAATTATCTTTTAGGTAGGGAGTGAAGAGCTCTAAAGTTCGAAATGTTCATTTGCAATTAAAATCCTTGGTTTTATGTTATAAATTGTTGCAATTATACACAATAATTGTGCACGATTTGAAACAGTTATAACTTTTTTAAATATATGTGAAAGTAAGAATTATTAAAAAAATATTAGATTCCTTAATATATATAATTCTTCTTATCGTTAAGAATTTTATTTTTAGAAAATTAAGTATAATCTATCAGAATTTTCTCTCACTTTACTCAAGTATTTACATAACATTATAGGTTTTGTGTTGAATTTTGTTATAAACTGAAGGAATTTGAATTGTTTCTTCTATACTACCTCGGAAGTTGTAATTTCTATCTTAATATTTCTTTGTTCCTTCTTTTTTTTTTCTGACTGCACAATTTCGTTGTTTACAATTTTGGTGATAAAAATTCAATTTTAACCTTTCTCTACCTTGCGAATTTTTATATTTTAAGATAAAAATTGTATTCTAAAATTCAGTCATTAGCTTTCTTAAATTTCTGAATTATCGCAATCACTTTAATAGCTAGGGTAAAAAAGAGAGATCAGCATCCTAAGGATTATTCCAATCAAAGATTTTTAGAGAACTTTTAATTCCTTTCTTACTCTTAAATCAACACAGAGCAATTTTCATAAATTAATTGTGATTAACTTAGAAGTAATTTTATCCCAAATATTAGATGAAACTTTCTAAAGGGAAAATCTGTCTGGTCGTGTTTGCGTGTTTATGGTACCCTAAAACAGAAGCAACTATATAAATTAAATGTATCATGCAATTTTATCATATTCTAGATTCGTATAAAATTTTTAATATAATTTCTCAAAGGATTATCTATGAGCCTGTCTATTCGTGAGTGTTTGAATAATCATTTAAAATCTCAAAAATATATAAAGGAAATATGGTGTGCTGCGAAATATGTGTCGAATTTTTGCTGAAATCTAGAAGGACAGGGATATGTACTAGATTCATACTTGATTCTATCCAAATATATTTTTAAAAAATACGGATAGCGGATTAGTAATACAGGTTTGTAACAATATGCTACAATGCTTATGCATATTGTTACAAATCCGTAATTTTGCTTCCCAGCACGAACAGTGTCATTGTAAAATAGGCTGTTTTAAGATCAGCCCTGTTGCGTTCTGAGCGGATGCAGCGTTAGTAACGTCAGGGCTTGGCGATCATTTGGCGACTAATTTGAAGACTTTGGTAACAAAGGGGTTAATGTTGGAAACTTCAAGAATTTTCAATATCCGTCCAATAGAAACCTAGATTGCGCCCTAGTTGGACTGGTTTTCGGCCTGCCAACCAGGAGCTATAAAAGGCTGATAGTTTTAAACTGTGTGCGTGTATGTGTGAATTGAATTAAACTGTGAATTGAACCGAGCCGGAGCAGAGTTGGAGTAGAAAACAAATATCGAGTCTTCGAGTGGATGGTGAAGGACACAGTGCCAAAGTTGTATGTAGTTCAAGCGAGTAATGAACTGCTGTGTACGGAGTTCTGTCGTCTACTGTGAAAGCAGAAATCTGAAGTGTGTGGAGTAGCCAGTCGTGTGGTAGTGAGGCGGCAACTAAAGCGAGGAGACAATGATAATTTCAGCCGTCTGGAGAGGACATATTGGGAAGCTTCGACAATTCCTTCTCCTGTGTTCTGTCTGGCCGCTTAGAATGCTGTGATCCTTAACTACTTTTAGGCTACTGTCTGCTGTAGTGTGATGTTGTGTGCTATCTTGTGTCCGTCTCAGCTGTACATATTTGTCATTTGTGTTTTCTTTATCTTTGTACGAATTTTTATTAATATTTCTAGGTATCTTTTGGTTTGAAATGTATTAGCTTTCTTTCTTTTTTCTCAAAAACTATTGAAAATAAACAGCCAAACCCCTAATGCAAGCACCTTTCGTTCCAATCTAATGAGATCGAATATAGTTGGAGGATAATTATTGAAATAAGATTATTTTTAGATGGTTATATTATACAAAAAAAGAAAATAAAAGATTAAAAGGAAATTTGCTACGCATATTTCAATGCATCATGTCAAAACACAATTTCTTGAACAGTCAAGCACCACGTGTTCGTGCAAGTTAAATTATAATTTTATTCATTTTAATTGTTTCATTGAATTAGTCAATTTTAGTGCTTCAAACGATCCAAAACATTTTGCATTTATTGTTTTAAAAAAATATCGCACATCCTATTTGTTTCATTTCATATAATCACGCGCTCAAAATGACATTTATCTAGGTTTTATTTGCTGTTAATCTTTTAAAATCAGAACTTTTGTAAATGCAATGGTAACATGTTATTAAAAGCTGATTTTTTTAGGTGCTCCTGCAAATAATATTTTTTTATTTTTACCTACGGATTAAAGTTTTTATTTTTCGCCTACGGAATTGTGGTTGCCAAAAACAACATCATGCTCTGACATGATAAAAATACTGTTAATTTGAAAAAAATTCCATTCTATAAAAGCAGATTAAGAAAACTTATGAGAAACTCTTTTGTTATAATGTTTAAAAAGTTGGTAATATAAAAAAAGATGGAGAAATATACTTCGCAATAATCAATGATTTCTTATGTGTTCCTTGCCTTTCAAAGCAACTGAAAATGCAGAGCAATCTATAAAATAACACTAAGTGATGAATCGAAGCTTTTAGCAATATCTTCACAAAAATATTTTAAAGAAACTACCAATAAATTTAGCCGGAAGAATTTTTGATCTCTAGCAACCCTTTAATGCCAAAATGCAATTAGATTGCTTAGCAATTGTATTAAATCTAAAAAAATACTTCTTATTTTATGCTGCTTAAAAAAAAGCTAACATAAAACTTTTAGAATATAAACCTGTTCACTTGTTTGGCTCTTCGAATTATATAACTATTTTCAGAAGATTATTAATTTATTATTAATTCTATTATTATTCTATCTAAAATTAATTCTATCTATTTTATTTACTGACGCTGTGTTCATTTACAGTGTAAATGTAGGGCTCAGGAATTCATGTAATTCTTATTTTTAAAGAAAATTTTTATCATTAGATTGGTATAACCACATTGATTTATTTCTAAAAGATACGGCAACCGAATATTCAAATAACTTATTTAAAAGGAAAAAAATTTAAATACTAAATTCATTTGAGTGATGTCAGAATTAGAAATACCTCATAATCTTTTTATCCATTTATTTTGATATTATAACTTTAATTTCTAAATAATAAAGATTGAAATTAAATCTGCTATGAATATTTCAATGTACCATGTCAGAAAATAATTCTTGAACGGTCAAACATCACCTGCTCGTGCAAGTTAAATTATATTCTTATTCATTTTAATGGTTTCGCTGAATGAGTCACTTTAGTATTGCAAATGATTAAAAAAAAACTTTGTCTCGCATTTATTGTTCTTAAAAAAAATATCACACTTCCTATTTATTTCATATCATATCATCACGTGCTCAAAATGACATTTTTCTACGTCTTATTTGCTGTTGTAAGTAAATTAATGATTTTAATCAGAGTTTCTGTAAATGCAATGGCAACATGTTATTAAAATCTGAATTTTTCAGATGCTCGTGCAAAATTATTTTTCGCCTGCGAATTTTTTTATTTTTTGCTTACAGATTTTTGTTGACACCAAAATCCTCATTACGAAAACAACAGCATGCTCTGACATGATAAAAAAATTTATTCTTTTAAAATGAGTAATCGCATTTTTCTTAATTTAATGATATTTTAATACATATATCATATATGATTCCATACTAATCAACGAAAACGAAAAAGAAACAATTCGATGCGAACATCTAAATCTGATTTTCAAGGCTGGTGGCAAGAATACCATAGGTCAGAAGACAACCAAAAACAGTCAGAATGTTTTCTTTTCTAAAAGATATCAAATTTAAGCCGGAAAAAACAAAGTTTTCGTTTTCTATCAATATCTTCTCTGAAGTGGCTTTCTTTCGCGATAAGGCAATGCAAAATCTTTGCTCCTGTTTTCTCCGAATAATTTCATCCAATTTCTTCACTTCGAGAGATACGCTCCCAGGGAACCAGAACATGGCCACCAGACAAATGAAATAATTTAAACAGCTGAATGCTGTTTCTACTAATAAGGGCCATGAGGTGAATTTAATGTACATAACGTGTCCTAATACTGCAAAAAGGTAAGAGAAACTGCCGGCGCATATGAAGAAAGAAACAGCAGAGAAAGCACCTTGAATTTGATTCATAGTATCTAGAATTTCTCTTCTACGAAGAATGTATTTCACTTGTTCAGACGAGGTGAAATCGTCGGGTGACACTCTTGATAGATCCAGATTCAGAGTTCTAAGAGACAAACAGCAGTGGTGACAAAGTTTGCAATACACAGAAGCAAGCATGATTGGATAAGAAGGACACAAAAGAAAAATAATAGTAAATTTCAAAGTAACTATCAGACATATTACTGCACCCCCATCAACCGATTCTCCGTAAATAAAAAAAGAAAGGAAAGCATTTTCATGTGTAATCCAGAGAATCGCACAAAATACCACACTGGAAGTGAAAGAAACAATTAAAATTAAGCCTATCGATGAATCGATATCCTGGATTATGTAATAATCACATATAATCGTAATCTTTTGTATTATTTTCTTTATTTGTTCCTTTTTGAAAGCCATTATTGACACAAGAATGATGCTGCAGGTTAGACTAAATATTTTTTCGACAGAAAATCTTAAATCACCGTGTTTTCTGTTCGAAGCCACAATAAATAAGGCAACCACATCTACATATGCAATCACTATCATAAACTCAAATAGGTATGTTATCATCCGATGTTTAAAATCCTGTTTTGAATGTTGCACTATTCCAAGCCAACAAGAGAACTTAGGATTCATTTTTATAAATTTATCTGAACAGTTCTCATCAACTTGTGAAGTAAAGTTTAAGGTAAATGTTATCGGTTCAACTTATATTCGAATGCATCCAATATAATTAGAGAAAAATAATGGACATCTTTCCAGGTGATCCTTTAAAAAACCGATGACGGTTGTGTGACACTTAAATTGATTAATAAATCTATTTTTTTTTCCGAAAAGTGATTAGATTCCATGTATCTAACAATAAAAAATATCATTGCCAATTGGGAAAAGAGAGAAATTATTGATTTTTAACAAAATAATTACAAAGATATTTTTTTTTAAAGTGGAAGAATATTTTTTTAATGATGTCGAATGTCAAAAAGAATAATACATAAAGGCAGATTACTTTTTTATTCGAAAAGAAAAAAATTCATAACATAAAAAAGGTTCTTATAATAAGATATAAATTGTTTGCTGTTTTATATTAATTTGTGTCTTGCGAAAGGTGATTCATCTTAAGGTAGCAATTTTGAAATCGTCGATATGATTATCGTTTGATATTCGAGTGCATCTCAATAATTTCTTAGTCGTTAAATTAATTACCAATTGATGTTTCTTTCGTGTTCTTTTTCGCTTGGAAATCTTCCGTATATAAGGTAACATAAAAATATTTTCAGATTCTCAAAATGAATTAGAAATGAAAGATATTGAATGCAATTTATATCAAATGGTTGAGTTTTTTGAAAAACGAATTCCTTTTTCTGTTAGTGAGAATCGTTATGTTATTCTATGTACGTGATAATGTATCTTTTTTTTTTTTTGAAAAATTTCATTTTTCTGATTTGCTGTCATATGTAGAAAACAAGAAATAAATGAAATATGGTTTTTGTTTAGTGCATGCCTCGCAAATACACTTTAAAGGAGAAAGTAATAAATCAAGGAGAAAATATAAAGGAAATATATACAAACTCCAATTCAAAACATCTTGACTTGCAAACATTTAAAGTATTGCTTTTTATCACATCAGAACATGGTGTTGTTTAGGGAATGAGGTTTGTGGCGTCAACAAAAATCCGTAGGTGAAAAATATAAATTTTATTATCTCATGAGTATCTCAAAAAATCAGTCTTTAATAACGTGTTGTCATTGCCTTTACAAAATAGAATTGTGATATTTTTTTTAAACAGTAAATTCGAGACAAATTTTTGGGGCCGTTTACAATACTAAAGTGACTCATTCAATGAAACGATTAAAATGAATAAAAATATAGTTTAAGCCCAAGTAAGCTCAAGTAAGTAAAAATATAATTTAAGCCAAGTTTAAGCCAATTTGCCCAAGCACGAGGTGCTTGGATAAATAGGATGTGCATTTCCTATTTATTTCATTTCATATAATCACGTGTTCTAAATGACATTTTTCTAAGTTTTATTTGCTGTAGTCATTAACATTTTTTAATCAGAGCTTTTGTAAATGCAATGGCAACGGGATACTCGTGCAAATAATAAAATTTTTATTTTTCGCGTAAGGATATAATAAAATTTCTATTTTTTGACGACGGATTTTTGTTGACTCCAAAAAAACCCTCATTCCCAAAACAACACCATGTTCTGACATAATAAAAATTTAAAAGTTTGAAATGATTACAATTGTAAACTTCTTTTCTATTTGTCATAACTAACTGATTTTTCATCTAATAAAAAATCATTTTCAGATAACAGGTTTTAAAATCAGCAATATTATTATTAAGTGATATTCAAAAACATCCAAAGCGTTGCACTGTTTTAAAATTAAGTATCGACTGCTAATACGGCATTCGTAAATTTAAAAAAAAATGGCTTTAAATCTCATTTGCCAATTCGTTCTTAAATTCGATACCAAGAATAAGGATCCCGTAAGTCAGGATAGTCCCCAACAGTGTGAGAATCGTGTCCTTTCTATGGAAATGAAATCCCAACCAGATAATAAAAATTCATGATCATCTACCATTGGCATGTCTGATGGAACGTGCAATGACTTTAATCCCAAAAGGAATCGCTCTTTGATACGACGACTCATCATACGAGAAAACCGTTCCATTTCAATTGGAATTTGTCCGGCATTAAGGAATATGGATGTTGTGGAAAGCAGAGCGATGCCAGAAACGAATGAAATTTCGTTGGTTGTTATTACCATGTCTTCTGTTAAATATATTAGTAACAAACTGAAAATTAACAGACAAAATAGGAAGTTTGCTGCGCACACAAAAAAAGATGCAGTCGACAAAGTGGTTTCTGTCATCTCCGGTATAGAGATGATCCGACGTCTTTTCTTCTGCATTTCCATCATAAATCAGCAATTTAATGCCTTTGGTGTACATTTTTCTAGTTCTGAACACAATTTCTGCAAGAACTCACAACAAAGACAACAAGATGCACTGTAGACTACAGCTATCAAATTCATTAATGTGGGATAGAGAAGATAAAGAGTAAATAATTTATAAAAAGTAAGTAAATACTTAATAATATGACTTTTAAATTCATATCCGAAGAAGAAACGCTTAGGTAAAAAAAATTCTTTCATCAATCCATATGTGAGAATCATTGAAAATGCAAAAAGAAATGGCAGAATAACCAAACAACTGCATTAATTTTGTTTATCCTGCTTTTTGGGGCACATTAACTGAAGTATTTTCAACAAATCTGTAAAATGTTTTTTTTGAGTCACCACAAATATAGTCACCACACTAAGTGACATTGCAAATATATTTAGCATTATTAATTTCTTGGCGAATGTTGGATCATCAAACGCAAACAAGCCCAACGCTACATTTTCAATGAATGCTGCCAACAACAGAAATTGAAATATTAAAGTTTTTGTAAGATTTACTTTTCCTCCAGTTTCATCACTTGCGAATCTCCACCAATAAAAAAATCTTAACAAAAAGAAATGTTCCATGTTTTACTTTTTTTCTGTTATTTAGTCTCGGCTTTACATGGATAGATTTTCTGGCTATTGTGATTTGAGATATCTGTTTCATATAAACTAAAAATGGTAGGATTTCTGTTGGTTAGAATGACCCAAAAGAAAATCAATTACAAATAATTTTTAGTGCTTTGTCCTATCACTAAGTATTGTTGAATCAGAAATATATGCAAGGTCCGATCGATTCCAGACGTTATGCAAATCACCAACAAGTAATGCTAAATTTACATTGATTTTTTTTTAATTTAATGGCTTTTAATACTTAACGTAAATATCCGTATCGACTTGAGTAAATGGCATCAAATCTCAATAGTATACTAATACGCATTATCTCTTTTTTTAAAAGATTGAAAACTTTTTTAAAGGATATGACCTTCAAAATTTCATGAATTGCTTTTGGACAGATTTGATGTATTAAATGTATCACATTTAGACAGCAACTAAATGTTACAAACTATTCTGCTATAAGCCATGGCATAATATTCAAACAAATGATGAATGTACATAGCTGGTATGATTTGTACTATTCTGACTCTCTTATACTACATAATATATACATACCCTATTGGTACCTAGTCAATTGTCTGTATATCTTTCTTGCATACTTATTCTTCTAATCAGATAGTTTTCTTTCTTTAATTCTTGTTCCCAAGTGTTCAAGTAACGATATAATCAATAGAAAACATGATGTTGTTCTCGGAATGGTTTTAATGAATGCACAGTTTTATTTAGGTATGCTAATTGTTTTTCCTTGAATTTAGTTTTCCTTTCATAAACTAAATTCACTAAAAATATATTTCCCAAATAAAATAATTAGAAAGTAAAATATAACTTTTCGTTGATAGTTAATCAACGAAAAACCCATTTGCTCTAAAAGATAAAATCTACTCTATTGATTAGTAAATAAATAACTTATAATCATGTCAGAACATAATGTTGTTTTTGGAATTAGGCTTTTGGCGTCAACGAAAATCCGTAGGCAAAAAATAAAAATTTTACTATCTAAATCGTGACAAAATTATTATAGGTTAAGTATTCAATTTGATTGAATGGGTTTTGATTAATTTCATCTTTTATTAATTCTTATAAGTTACTATAAGTTAAAATAGTTACTGTGCTATATACTATTCTTTTAAGTTACTATATATGTATAGTTTTAGTCAGAATCATAATTTGTTGCAATCCAAATTTTAGACATTTGCTTTGGTTTACATTAAACATTATGAATAACGAAGATCTTATCGCAGAGGTGATCATTCTCTGTTCCAGATCTAAATTACGATCTGTGGATAAATGAATGAATGAAATGCATGAATGATGTCCACCCTTTAAAAAGGGTCTGTAACGTGTGTGTGGGCTAGAAGTCAGACTTCTGCCCTCAGGTGCTCAAGGGGTCTATACCCTCAGAAGCTACTGCCCCCATATTTCTGAAAGGACACAAGAACAAGAACAACAACAACAGCATATATATTATTTTCATGATAATTCTTTATATATATAGTATTATAATTCTTTATTAATAATTGTAACTGCAGTTAATATAAATAATAATAATAACAGCTGTTAGTATAAATAAAAATCATCAATGATATTATCAATGGCATCGATAAAATTATCAACAATAACCACTGTTTATATTTGTAACCGATAAGGCAACAGTAACCAGAATAAAGCAACCAGTGAGTAAAAAAAAATGCCAACTGCCAACAGTATATTAAGTATTAGCGCATTACAGCTTCTTGATTTTAATCTAATTACGAAAACTACCCATATACTGAAGAGCATGAGGCAGTTTTTCAGTAAACAAACGAAACCTTTTCAATATGCGAACGATTTTAGCGAAATCTTAAGTCCAAAACAGTTTCAGTTATTATTTTATTCAGAACACATTTGATGATAATAAACATTTATTTCAAATAAAAAAAATATGGAATTCTTAGTATGCATTTAGCTCTACATCACTGACTGACAAACGGTTTTTGAAAATTCTATTACATTTATTGGAAAAAGTCAAAACGCTTAAAAGCATCGACTTTGTGATATCTAAAGAACTATGACTCTTACTCATAGATAATCGATTGCAGAAAAAAATTGTTTATCATGTAGAACGTCAATATCAATCGAACCTCTGGCTTCTATATTCGAAAGAAAAATCATACTTAATGGATTAATAATTCTCTCGTTCTCTCTCTCTCTCTCTCTCTATAATTTCCGAATATTTATCCGCCACTGTTCCGTATTTAGAATCAAGACGATCCTGTGTTCAGCTGATTGTGGTCTGAGAATGAATAATACGGCTGTTAATATCCTCAATTACTTTGGTTTCGTGGAACACCCTTCTTCAACCTCAGCAAATCGCATAAGAACTTTAGTCCTTTGGTTGTTTATAATGATCGCCTATGTTGATATACTGGTAACGAATACGATTTTAATTCTTCATCCATTAATTCCGGTGCAGTCGACGGTGGGAATCATTATTAGTTTAATATCTAGTGCCACGATCATGATCCTGCTATTTCGTAAACGGAAACAAATGACAAATTTGATAAATAATCTCCGATGCCTGCTTCCATCGCAGGATAGACTACATGTCAAAATCATCCTTTACGTCATCTTCTGCATTCCATTTGCTTATGCATCTACAATGCTGCTCTGTTCCATTAGATTTGGAGATGAATCTCTTTATGCAATACCGAGTTACGGCCTTCTGATACGGAATCAAACAATAACGTTTTTGAATATCTTCTACAAACTTTTCACGCTTCATCTTTTTTATCCAACGTTTGCAAACTTTATCGTGTTAATTTACAGCGACTCTTGCCGCATCTGCTACAAATCTTTGCAAAATCTTGGTTCTTTAGTAGAACGATGTTCACCAAAGCATCTTACCACCAATAAACAGATCGAATTCTTGAAGAGTCGAGATCAAATACTTAATGTTTTAAAAGAGATACAAGAAAGTTTTTCGACTGTCACTTTCATTATTTGCATTGCGAGTTTCATGGCGTGTTTTGCAAATTTGGCACAAATATTGCTTTTCCCGCCAGAAACCAGGTATTTTGCAATAATTGAAGGGTTCATTACAACCTTTCCTATTCTGATGTTCTTGGCATCCATATTTTTCAACGCTGGACTCATTTCAGAAGAAACGAAGAGATTATCTGAAGTTTTCTACAACCAGTATAAACAAAGAGCGTTTCTCGGATTGATTTCAGAAAACGTGGCAATAGAAAGATTGTTGCTAGATGAGAAAATATTCTCACTATCCGGTTGCAATATAATTCACTACGAAAGGAAAAACATCTTGTCGATGTTAGGAATAATTCTCACTTACGGAATCCTCATTCTCAACATTTAAAACAATCTTATGTATGTTTATATTAAAACTAAAATGGCAGAATATATAATTTGTTTCCTTCTAATGAAATAAATTAATAAAAAGAAAAAATTAGTCAGATTTCAAAATTATATAGATTATACGTTGTGTTAAATTATTCGTTATTTATTAACTGAAATAGAAAAGCAAAACTTATAATGCGTAATTTTTTTAATAGTATATGAAGAAACCAATATAGGAATGTAAAAATTATTGCTAATTAAAAATTATTGCTGATATGACTCCAAATCAGAAGGTTGCGTGTTCATATCACGTTCAGGTTACCCCATGGAAGAGTAGTATTTTTAAAAATATCTATTTACACAAAAATGGTATAAAATTAAAATAGAATTTCATAAATACAAGTACATTAAAGGAGTTTTGTACGTTACAGCATATGATGGCAAGAGAGAGCAATTCTTGAGAAGCTGAAGGAAATAAAACATTCTGTATTACCGTCACAGTTAAATTGATGTTTAAATAGAAATAATATTGATAATTCAGTTAACAAAATTAAAAATTGGTGAAAGAAAAATTAATGCAGTTGTAGTGAGTGAAGTTGAGCTGTATTTTAAATTGAGTTGCTGCTCTTCTTCAAAACGCACGCTCTGGAGCTCAAGTACGCTATTTGCAAGCGGCTGCAGTTTCAATTCATTATTTTTTTTAAATTTTATAATTTGCATTTATAAAAACCTATAATATTAGTGATTTAATACTATATGTTTATATAGTGCAATTTGCATTTATATAATCACTAGCAGTACCCACTCGGCTTTGCCCTTGGCATAGTATACACGAAGAAAAATTTCTTTGAACTTAAATCTAAGCTCCTTCCGATATGGCATGGGCATGTTAGCAACTTCAAATAAACATAAAAATATGTTTAGCAATTATGAAAAATAGCTACAAAACAATTTTTTAAGCACACATTCAGAAATATTTAAATTGTTACAAAGGTAAAAATATGATCTGTCAGTAGACAAAACACAGGCGATCATTTCGAGGTAGGATATCCTTCTTTCAGGCATAATGAGATTTGAATAGCTGTTTCAAATCATACATAAACAAAGAGATGTATCGCATATGCATACCACAGCTCATGCTATTTGCTCTTGCGCAGTTTGAGGTTTTCGCGCATGCACGGATAAATTAAAATCGCAATAATAAAATTTCCCTTTTTATTTTGATATGATTTTAAATGCTCTACAAAAGCAGTAAAGGTTCTACAAAATAGTATAATCCGTATATATATCCGTTAACTTTCTCTCGAGATTTTTGTGGTTCCACCATGCAGACGCTTTCAGAAAATATTATTTTTTCACTATGTATAGATATAGATCCACTAATACTATATGCTTGTATAAACATATAATATTAGAGGATCGTATTTATACTAATGATCTACAAATACTATATGCTTATAGTTTTAGTCAGAATCATAATTTATTTCAATCCAAATTTTAGAGGTTTGCTTTGATTTGCATAAAACATTATGGATAATGGAGATCTTATTGCAAGAAAAAAGCTAATAATATACTATAGTTGCATCTAATGTTAGCCAACAATAATATTTATTCATTTTATATCTAAATTCCTCTGCTAAAAGGACATGAGATTTTTGACAATAATTTTCATTCGTTATGATATTCAGATCTGCGATTATTAGCGGGATAAAACAGAGCATCTGGGAGGTATATATAATTGATTAAATTTGTGACCTAATTTTTATTAAGTAGTTTATATTTATAAAGCTTATATAGTTTTATTATAGAATAGCAGCTAACAAAAATTAATGAAACTTACTTCATTGACAAATTAGCAAATATTTATGAAGAATATAAAAAATGAAATTATTTTTAATTATATAAAATTATATGTTTGTTAAGAGAGTTTATTTAATTTCTAACTGCTTTCTTAACTACTTTTAGTTTTCTACAAGAAAATATATTCAAATTTCTTGAAATTTGTGCAGCATAATGGAATATGGATAATGCCAAAACTAGAGCGCTGCCAGAAACGAATGAAATTTAGACGATGGTCTGTTAAATTTATCAATAATAGACTCAAACTTGACAAACAAGCTAGAACGTATTCTGTGCACAAAAGAAAAGATGCTGTCGACAAAGTGGTTTCTATCATCTCCAACACAGTGATGATCCGATGACTTTTCTTGAACATGTACGTCATGACCCTGGAATACAATGCCTTTGGTGCACATTTTTCTAGCTCTGAACACAAGAATTCATGGTGTGACAGGAGAGAGCATCATCCCCTTTTCGCCAAGGATATTTAGCGCCAAATATGGCAACCCGTTGTTGTCGTTGGAGGATATCTTCCTCCGGGAGATAAAACGCAATAGCGCGTGAAGTTGACGATTTTTAAAAGTGCGCAAAAGGGGGTGATGTTCTCAACGGATCAACCGAATTCACAACAAAGGCAACAAAATGTTCTGTAGTGTACATCTATCAAATTCATTGTTGTAGGATACAGAAGATAAAGTGTAAATAATTTATAGAAAGTGGATTAATGCATAATAATAAGATTTTCAAATTCTAATCCGTAGCAGAAACGTTTAAATAGATATTTTGTTTCATCAATCCATGCGTGAGATTCAATGAAAATGTAAAATGAAATAGCAGAATAAAAGGCTAGAAAACTGTATTACTATCATGTCAGAGCATGATGTCATTTTGGGAATGAGGTTAGTTGCGTCAACAAAATTTAATAGACGAAAAATAAAAATTTGAGTCCGTAGGCGAAAAATTAAAATTTTATTATCTGCACGAGCATCTCAAAAAATCAGCTTTTAATAACGTGTTTCCATTGCATATACAAGAGCTCTGATTAAAAAAATAAGTTGAAGACTACAGCAAATATAATATAGAAAAATGTCATTTTGAGCACGTGATTAAATGAAATGAAATAAATAAGAAATGTGATATTTATTTAAACAATCAATGCGAGACAAAGTTTTTTTTCTGGATCGTTTGCTATACTAAAGTGATTGATGCAATGAAACGATTAAAATGAATAAAAATATACTTTAACTCGCACCAGCACGTGTTGCTTGGCCGTTCAAGAAATGATGGTCTGATATGATACACTGAAATATGAATAGCTGATTTCTTTTTAATCTTTTTTGTTATATTTATTGCTATTTTTTAATATTAAATTATGATTTAAGTATTAAAATAATAAACATTTAAACTTTCATAAAAATAAGTAGCATATTAATTAAAACTATCTGTAAATCGTTAATTAAATTTAAATATTTTTTAATTGCATTTGTATTTTGCTTATTTTGTTTTCGGAAAACTGTAGCATTTTCAGCAAATTCGTAAATTCTTGTTTTATTCGAGCTATCACAAATATAGTAATTACTCTAAATTATAAAGCGATTATATTTAACGAAATCTACCTCTTGTTGAATAGTATATCATCAAAAGCAATCATTGCATTGCCAACAACAGGAATGGAAATATTAAAGTTTTTGTAAGATTTGCTTTCCTTTCAGTTGCATCATTTGTGAATCCCCACCAATAAAAGATCTTAACAAAAAGTAATTTACCATGTTTGCTTTTTTAGTATTATGCCTGGCTATTTCATGGATTTATTGTCTATTTGCGATTCGTGATATCTATTTCAAACAGTCAAGTTCCCAAGGACTTCTGGACTTTTGTTGGTTAGAATAACCCAAAAGAAAATAAATTACAAATAATTTTTAATATTATGTCCTATTACTAAAATTTGTTGAATCAGAGATATAAGCAAGGTAATCGATTCCAGTTGTTATGCAGATCATCAACAAATAATATTAATTTTACATTGATTTTTTTTCTTAATTTAATGAGTTTTGATATTTAACGTAAATATCCGTATCGTAATTATCCATAAAATATATTATGTCTCATTTGTGTGTTATTACGCTTTATGCTTTCTCCAAAGTGACTTAAAACCTTTTTAAAAAATCTGATCTACAAAATTAAATTAATTGCTTTTGGACAGATTTCTTTGTCACTGCAATCAGCTTTGAAATGATTAGACTTTTTTTCATTCAAATAATATTAAATAATAGAGGTTCTAATGCTTAATAAGTAAATTATAATAACTTGGTTCAATTCCGAAAATTTAATACCTAATTTGTTTTGCCTATTTTTAATGCATGCTCATTACCCAATGAATCTATTTGGCGTTAGATAATTATTTCTAACGTATGCAAGCGTATATTGTGACTCGCAACTCTACTTTAGTTTTCGTATTAATTTATTTTTTAATAACACAGGACAGAAAATTTCTGATGATCCTACCACCTTTTCTATTGCGGGAAAATTTGCCAAAAGCAAAACAAAACGAAAAAAAGAAATGTGCGTAATACAATGAAACTATAATATGCAATACAAGAAAATAAGGTACTTACGTACTATACCGTCCGACTTTATAGCCAAATTCGAAGTCATCGTCAATGTATTGCAAAACCGCCAATTATGGCAATCCGGGAATGGTGTAATCCGCTGATTTTTATCGCCAAATTTAAATCCGTCGCCAAAAAGTTACTAAACCATTGGCGATCATTGGCGAAGACGGTATAATACGTAAGTACCGAAAATAACATACAATACATAGAAATTACAACTCAACAAATAATTGATAATTAATTTAAAGTCATTAATTCAATCCACGTCAATCGTTTCAGTGGAACAATTTGTGGTTCAGAGGGTTATGTTCAGACAATATGTTTAAATTTACCAACTCCTACCGACTACTAACTACAGGAGCAATATAGTAGTCGTAACTCCAGAAGCAGTAGTAGTCGAAATTGTAGGAGCGGGGCGGTAGGAGCGGGGGAGAAAATATTTTGTAATATATGTAAAAACTTAATATTTTTTGTAAGATAGAAATGTAAACTTGTGAAAAATGGACTTCTTAAATATTAATTTTTGGTACTTACGTGTTAGACCGTCGATGTGTCAACGGTCACCAATCACCTAGAGCCAATATACTTAGGTGACCAGAAGTCTTTGATACATTACACCACCTTGTTTGTCTGTTTTCACTTATCCCATGTCCATTCAAACAAGTATTTTTAGATGGAATAATTCCATAATTTTGGAAATTCGTAATTGCATCTTTTTCGGAGACTTACATATTAAACCATCGACATTTATCGCCAAATTTGAAGGCGTCACCAATGAGTTGCTAAACCGCCAATAATGGCAAAAAACCTCTATTATTTTTAAAATAGTTCAAACCTTAACTGTCGTTCGCCATTTTGTTGGTTTCGTTGGCGTCGACGGTTTATTGCCACATTTGAATCTGTGACCAATGAGTTACAAAACCATTGGCTTCGACGGTCTAATAAGTAAGTACCCTATTTCGTTGGCAGGCTAATCCCAAATTTTAATTATTTTAACGAGTCAAAAAATTAGAACAGAAAAAGTGCTTAATGATCTTCTGCGAAAAATAAAACAAAATGACGGAGGATAGTTAAGGTTTTCATAATTTTTAAAATAATGATGGTTGTTTGCCATTATTGGCAGTTCAGCAACTCATTGGCGACGCTTTCAAATTTGGCGATAAAGATCGACAACCTAATTTTCCCATGCGTTTGTTTTTCAAAGCTTATTTAGGATTAAAACAAATGGGAGTGACTTCCCCCAAAATTTTCTCATACACTCTCTAATAAACTTATTATGCCAGAGAACGTCTTACACGGTACTGACGTACAACAGTTACGAAACATTAACCTTTGTCGTAAATTTAGCATTTTTACTGAATCTATCATGTCGCCCTTGCATTAAAAAATCAGATTTGTCATAAAAATAATTTTTTTCCAACCTATTGAAACAAAAATTTTGCTTAAAAATACTGAGGGTACTGAGTCAAAGGTGATCATTATTTGGGTGGTTAAGGGTCCATACCCTCGGAAGCTTCTGCACCCCTCCTTCCATTGTAATGCAGAATACGAGAACCAAATTATAATTATTTGATAAAAAGTAACTAAAATAAAAAATTTCCTAACTTTCTAAATTTTTCCTAATATTCTAAATATTCACTGACTTAAAAAAATTGTTCTTTATTACTTGTTCTCAATCCTCTCGTAAATAATGGCAAGTCTAAATCGCGCATAGAATTACAAAATGTTTAATTTTTACTCTATAATTAAGAGTTAATATAAAATAATTTAAAATGCAAAATTCAATTGAAAACGTATCATTACCTCAAATGCCTTTATATCATTCTAGAGATTTAAAAAAAAATTGTCCCTAACAAAATGTTCCATCTCGTTAGAAAGTTAAGTGAATTCGTATGTGAAAGGATTAATGTGTTATATGTAACTATACTATAAAACAGTTTTAATCATCATTTTATGAAGACATCTTTATCTAAAGTCTATTAAAAATTTAGGAGCACCTAAAACCACCTTGCCAAGAAAAGTAACTTGAAAGAAATTTTTTTAAAAAAATCAATACATTTCGCAGTAACATAGTTGCAATATTGAATGCAGAAACTGAAGAATTTAGGTAGTAATTTATTTAATCAATTTAGTGAGTACACAGATGATCTCTTTTATCTTAGTAGAAAAGCAACCATACCGTATTATTTTTTGTTGTCAAGTGAATTCGGTAATGTTTCTTTAGTATAATTGCAGCCTGTAAATACGATTGCAAAACAACAGATGTTTTGGTGTTAAATAAACTTAATTCATAATTACAGAATTTAGTTTCCAGTGATTTATAATGAATTAACATAATTTGGCTACAGCAAAATTACTCTTCTTAACATGCATATTGTACAAGAGTGTAAAGAGAAAAGTAAATTTAATTAAGTTTAATGTAACATTAAATATTTATCAGTCAAAGAATTCTCATAGTATAATTTTTAAAAAAATCTACCAATTCGTTACCGAGAAAGCAACAATTAGTTGAAAAAAATTACGACAGATTTTAGAGCTATTACTCATTGAATTATGAATTAGGGAGAAAAAAACATATTCCCGTATTATTTTAAAATATATATCCCTAATAACTCCACTTGTAGGTGAACTAAATACTCTATGAAAAACATTTTTACTCCTAACCTACGATAACATTTTAGCCTTAAGACAAATATTATTTTGCAAAAATACGATGTTCTTATCAACATGTCAGATTATTTCATGTCAGAACATGATATTGTTTTGGGAATGAGGTTTTCTGGCGGCAACAAAAATCCATTTTAATAGCACGTTGCCATTGCATTTACAAAAGCTCAGATTTAAAAAAAATGTATTAATGACTACAGCAAAAAAAATCTAGAATAATGTTATTTTGAGCACGCGATTATATCAAATGAAATAAATAGGAAATGTGATATTTTTTTAAACAATAAATGAGATACAAAGTTTTTTGGATCGTTTGCAATACTAAAGTGACTCATTCAATGAAACAAATAAAATGAATAAAAATGTAATTTAACTCGTACGAACCCGTGGTGCTTGGCCGAGTTTAGAACAAATTATAAACTGGATGAATGACATTCAAATCAGATGACGAAAAATCTCTGGATTTAACATAACCGCCATCCATCTCATTTGAGTTCTTAGTTGACCGTTGACAAATTTTTGGCAAAATGCGATTTCTCAATCACCTGTCACCTTATCGTTTATATTGCAAAACGTAGTATAAATTATAAACTAAGTGGACTATATTTGGAAGGAAAATATCTAAGAATCTGCCGATCACCGTCGTATTTAGCTCGTAATCGTCTGCCCAAAAACTGTCGGCAGAATGCTATATCTTATTCCCTTTGTCGGATATGCTGCCAATAGTAATGTAAATTATAAGCTTGGTGAACGATATTTCAATCAAAAGTCTAAAAATCTGCGGATTTAACTTCTTCAGCATCCATCGCATTCCGTTCCTAGTCGACCGATCAAAAATTGTTTACAAAATGTGACATTTTATAGATCTTCCTCCTTGTCGATTATTTTGACAAATATTGTCAAACTGTTTTAACCGTTATTTGGATATGTCAACTGCTTACAACCTATTAACTTTAAGGTATTTAAAATTATTATATTCGAAAATGTACTGCTGTCTTCAACCATACCGAAGTGGTGACGAGTTTGGCCGACGAAACTCTCCATCTCTTGTTCTCTTGATGACAAGGGAGGAGGAGGCAAGCGATTGCCGACAGGGGGAAATATCTCCTTTGCCCATCTGATAACGCTGCCTCTGAACTACCAATATCTTATAAAGTGCATGTCAAAAAGAAAGTTCGTATGTTATTAAGGGTAAAATCAGTCCTTCATTTATTAAATGAATGATCATAATAATTTGACCACTCAGAATTTTTTTTTCGTGTATAACTTCTTTCTTGTATCATGATTGTAATTTATATATTGTAGTGCTCTGTGCATTCCGATCATTTTTAGGCACCTATGCTGATAAGTGTTGTTTCTCTCTGCTTTAATCCAATCACTAGTAGACGACCACTACTGAGAGACATGGAAAAAAAGCACGAAATAGTCCTACTAACACAAAATGTCGAACAAAGTTGCTACGATATCTCCACGATATTGACCGGCATTCAGAATGTTAAATAATATTGTGGATATATAAGACAATATCTTGTTCTGATATGGAGAGATCCGTTTGGTCAGAATGTCTAAATTTGGCGAATCGCATTATATAAAGATAAGAAGAATAAATATATATTTGTATTATTTAGCCAGTGATTTTACAACGCATACGAAGTCAGTAAGAATAACCTTCGTATTTTATTATCCATATGATGATTCTACGTCAACAACTTATTAAATTCGCAAACTTAAAAAAAAAAACTGAACCATTTATTTCATAGTTAATATTTCTTAACATTTTATGTTACTCAGAGAATCATGGCTCGATTAATAAAGTAATTAAATATTTCTTTAAATTAAATAGATTATAAATTAGGATTTATATAAGCTAGAATATCGAAATTATTAGGTGCAAACCAAACTAATCATGCTATTCCCTAG
>JAOUZG010022297.1:2475681-2490409 GCA_026289955.1 Argiope argentata
TATACAATATCGTTTACACAATATTTAACAATGTTATACAATATTCGGCTTCTTAATGAAAAATTGCCCTGCTGAATTTCTTGAAATAAAATCGCAAATAAACTGAATTATTAGACAAATACTAATATATTAGGGCCAAAATCTTAAGTTTAAAATACTTTTAAATTTTTAAAATATCTTGAATATAACTTGATATTGTATGATATTGTTGATACGGTATTCGGTATAACTCGGTATTCACAATATAGTTCAATATCTTTGGGATATTATACAGTATTTTTGTGCTACTAGGGTTAGAGTGAATGCTCTGAGCTTGGATAACGCATAGACATTAAAAAAAGAGGTAGTTATAATATTCTTCATATTATAACTACCATTGTAATATGAAAAATATTAATAATCGTATCCTTTTCCATTTATTGTGGTGTCGGAGAAATTTAATGAAGTCTTTTTAACCACTTTGAAAATTGTGTGACTAAATATTGTTAACTATGACATTCTTTTTAAACTGCGACCATGAGTACAAAGTATTACGTAATAAACAAAAGCGCGGGTTTGTTTATTGTGGTTTTGGTTTTAAAATCGTTTTAATAGTTAAAATTTTAAAAACGCTTGAAATCCTTTTGGATTCTTTTTCTTTGAAGAAATAAAAGGTAAGCGAGATTCATTTTTAAACTCAGTAATGAAAATTTCCTCTATAAAATGTTATCACATTCGGAAGGAATTCCTTTGTGTTATATAATGCCATTGTTTTATTACTTTTAACTATATACTGTGATTCATAGTAACTGTGTTAATATTATTTATGTATTTTTTAAAAACATTTACAAAAAAAAAAGAATTCGTCTATTCTGGAAATGCTAAATTTTTATGTTAATTTTTTATTAAATATACTAAGCATGTGCACAGGAGCAGCATTTAACAAAATATTTTTATTAGTTAATTAATTTACTTTATTATATTTTATTATTATTAACACAGTTTTAAAAGTTCAGATATGTATTTTTATATGCATTTCTTATGTTATACTTTAAACAGTTTATTAGGATTTGCTACTGAAAATTTAATTAATGCAATCCATACATTTTCATTTCTAAAAAATTTACTATAACCAAAAAATATGTAAAGCATAATTCTTCTATTTAAAGACAACGCTTTAAACTCGCTTGTAAGCCTTTAAAAAGAACATGATTTTCTCAGTCATTGGAAATCTTTGAAAACTCCTTGAGTTCTATTTTGCAGTATACAGTAGCTTTTAAAAATACTTGATTTCCTCCCCCTCCCATTAAACTCTTTTTACAAACGAGGTGGGAGGGACATATTTTAGAAAAGTTGTTGTACAACTTATAAAGGCTTATGATTAACAATTTTCAAAAGAAAAGATTTCAGAATTAAATTTGAAAGTGAGATTTTAAATCTGAACATCTTTTTAAATTATTTCTATTCTTGGGAATATTGCTATTTAATATTTTTAAAAACTGGTTGGCACTAAGTCTTACTTTTTAAAATGTTATTTTTATTACTTTTTTTTGACAATTACGATATGTTAAAAATTATTGAAGAACCTTTTTTTAAATAAGAAACAGAAAGTGCCTTTTTTTTTTCAAAAGTAATGAGAATTTTAAAAAATATTAAGTATTTCTTTTTGTTTAACATGACTTAATTTAGAAATATTAAAATTCCACTCAAATTTTAAAAGCAATTAAATTTTTAAAATTTATACCTAATGTATTTAATGTTCAACGTCTCATTTTGTAGGCTTTTTTTAATATCTACAGTTTTTAGATTTAAATTTTCTTTCTCTGATGTATAGCCTTATATTATCATGTCAGAACATAATGTTGTTTTTGGGATGAGGTTGTTGGCATCAATAAAAATCTGTAGGTAAAAAATAAGAATTTTATTATCTGCAGGAACATCTCAAAAAATCAGCTCTTAATAACTTGTTACCATTGCATTTACAAAAGCTCTGATTTTTTAAAAAAATAATTTAATTACTGTAGCGAATAAAACCTAGAAAAAATGTCATTTTAAGCAAATGATTATATAAAATGAAATAAATAGGATTTTTTTTAAAAAAAAATATTAAATGCAAGACAATTTTTTTTATCGTTTGCAATACTAAAATTACTAATTCAATGAAGCAATTAAAATTAATAAAAATAACAAATATAACTATACATAATATACGAGCACATGGTGCTTGACTATTCAAGAAATTATGCTCTGGCATAATGCATTGAAATATGCATAGTAGATTTCATTTTAATCTTTATTATTTAAAGGTGATAAAAACCACACTCTAATTCTCCGAATCTATCATTAATTCAATAACATATTCATATGGCATTGTAGAGGTCTGATTTTAAAAACCAGCTCTGCAAACTAATGAAATGTAATTTTTCTACATTTTGATATATTTCATAATAATTCAAATTTATCCTTAGTTTAACCTTAAGAATTTCAGCAACATAAAAAAGATAATGCTGTAGGGAAGTTGTTAATCTCTAATCATTTCTCTGTCTAATTTAAGGAAAAGTGGTATGGCAATCGGGAATACCTCAAAATTTGAATTTTCAGCGGGCTCACCATGGGAGATGATATTATTATGCCTTAGATATAAAACTAAAATGATAATTGCTGTGTGAAGAGAGTTCTTATTTACACAGTAACTTTTGTTTGTTCTGACTATTTGTCCCTATAAAAATAAATTTATAGGTGGTATTCCTTTTGTTCAAGGTGCTTTATTTGAGAGTCTATCAGACTTTAATGTTTGTAATTTAATGCTTATGAACAACCAATCCTTGAAACTGGACAAATGAATTTACAATTTCTCCATGAAAAAAAGAAAGAAAGAAAATCAAGATTAGATGTATGGTCTCAACCTCAATAAGCCACTTAAGAAATATTTTATCTGTCTTAATAGATAATTTATCAGTAAATTGATTTTTTTTTACTTGTTGAGTAATAAAATTCAAAAAAAAATTCTATTTTATTACTAAATGTAGGAAGTTGTAACTTGCATGATACTTTGGACTGCTTTTTATCAAATGTGTATTAGTTATTCAACAGTGCATTCAGTTTATTCATCATGAAGAAGAGATTATGCTATAAATTTTTAGAGAATTTGAAATGTCTTAAGAATTGACATGTAGAAAATGTAGCTACTATTGAGAGAACAATGAAATGAACATTTCAAAAGGGCAGTTTAAAATGCTTCAGTTTAAATGTAATCAAAATCTTCTATGTCAAACTGAAATTTTTCTCATCATTAATCAGAACTATCAACTTTTTTATATATTTATTGCATTTTTTTTATTTAAAAAAATGGGGAAGGAAAAAAAAACTACTTTCAAATCCAATTTTAAGAAAATTGGTTTTATTGAAGACCTAAATACTGCGAATAACATTTCTTTGATTTTTCAGAAAAATATTTGTATGCTCTTATCAAAAATATAATTATTAGATTTTTTTAATAACAAGATACTACCAAGTTTTATTAAAAGTAAAAAAAATATTTGGAAAAAATTTAAAACATGATTGTCAGGATATTGAATCACCTTCTTTTCTAAAGTTTTGGACAGTTTCCTTCTCAACTATATACTTGTTCATATATTATTCATATCAAAAGAATTAAACCATATAAGCTCTACTATAGTAAAATGAAAGCTGTTTTTTAATTGCATTCAATTATAAGTGCCTACAAGAAAATGAATGTCATTCTATTAAAATAGAATAAACAATTTTTTGAATGATGATGTAACTTATATGAAGATTTTTTTATGTAGTTTGCAGTGAAGTAAAATGAAAGAAGTCTGAAATATCCAAAAATTGAATTAATAAGTTTTCAAAATGAAAAGGTAAAACTTAGTATCAAAAATTATAGAAAGTAATTAAGATTCTGATGATATAGACCCATGCTTCTCTCAATTCTGCCAAACATTGGTAAAAAATAAGAGTTAGTGAAGAGATAGGTATGGAATTAACTTCTCTTGATGAATTTTGTTTTAATTAATTTGTCAGTATGTTTGTAAAGGCAAGCATCCTTAACTAGTTTGTATGGAAGATTGGCATGTAGTAGTTGTTTTTTCTTGCTGTAAAGACACTTCTATTGTGATCTTGAAATTCTCTTAGAGGTACTAGTTTTAGCTTGTTAATTAATAATGTACAAGTCTCTTTAATGCTCTTTCTTTAGGCATTTGGAAGTAATTAGCAAAATAATAATAATAATGCATTTGAGAATTATTGACAAAAATATATTATTTAAATTTATTTACATTTCTGTATCTAAATTATGTAATTCCATGGCCCTTGAATTTTCTAAATAAGATCCTTGAATGTGGTTCTTCAATAAGAGTGGACCTATAAATTTACCACAATTTGATTTTTCACTAAAGTGTAAAAACAATTGAGTTTAAATGTAATAAATATTTTAACCAAATATGAAAATTATACAAGAAAGGAATTATGCAAAAAGTTAAGCAGAATATCTGTGCAAAGAAAGAAGACAAAAAAAATTAATTCTTGAGATAGTTTAAAAAAGAGTTTGAAAAATGAGAAAAAGTTGCAAACCTCAGAATTTTACTAAAAGGTTTTCTAACTTATTAATTCACTCAGGACTGCTTGGTTGAAACCAAGTATTTTTCTTTTATTACTACAATTGATATTTGAATTTTGAATTCATTAAATTATTATTATTTGAATTTTTTTGTGTGTATGCATTTTAATGCTGTTAGGTAAGCATTTGTTATTTATTAGTTGAGATATTATTTTTAAACCAGTAGTTCACAATTAGTGTTATTTCTAATAAAATTAAGTTAAAACTCTTTTTCAAAAATATAATTTCTTATGATTTGTTAAAAAAGAAAGATTGAAAGTAATATCTGGCAGTTTCTTTTGTTTGAATCTTTCCTAAAATATATATTACTAAGTGCTTATAATTATTATTTTTAAGACATGCAAAAAAAAACATACCTTAACTTCTTTTCTTTTTTTTCAAAAAGGTGTTTGTAACATGTCTTGCAATTCTTATGTAGTTTTAAAAACAAAGTTTGTTAAAATTCCTTTGTTATATATAATATATTTCTTAATTTTTTTTTTCTCCTTACTTTTCCTTATACTTTTTAAAAAAATGAAATTTTATGAAAATGTACTTTCTTATATTTAATAACTTGCAAAAAGGGGTTTTAATGATGAATATAGCACACACAGTGATTATAAATAGGAACATAACAACAATTTGCTCATTATTTCATTTTTGTTTTGTTTAGTTTTACTGTACCATGTATAAATTAGCCAAATATTATTATATAAACTTTGGTGTACTTCCCTCATGTTTCATAATATGGAGATTTCAAATGTGATTCTTTAGAGATAGCACAGTATGACTTTGTAGCTGGTTATTCTATTAATGGTTTAATATTCATGAAAACATATTAAAAAATGTTGATAGTTAAATAAAAAATTTTAAAAATGTTTTATTTTGTAGAAAATCTACTCTAAAAATATTTTTGGAAGCTAAATATGGTACGTAAAAAGAAGAAAGAGCATGAAACTTTGGTGGTAGAAGAAACAAAGAGAAGGAAAAGGAATGTTAACCCTTTGCCTAAGGCTTCTAATGAAACCAAAAGAAGAAAAATTCAGGTAAATGATGATACTGAAAATTCATCGGAATTGAAAACAAAACCAAACTCTAATAAAGCTAAGAATGCAAATACTAATGAGAAAAAGGATGAATCTTCAGCATCTAAAAAAGTAAGGCAAAGGAAAAAAATCAGCAATGATGTTGACAGTGAGCCTGAATCTAAGATTCAGCTATCAACAAATAAAAGACCTAAACGAACAACTACAAAAAAATCATTATCGAATGAAAATGAGCCTAAATTAAAGAAATGTAAAGTGGTACTTGAAAAATTAAATATCAAACAAGAAAATAATCATTCTGAGAATGAAAACAGCTCTGGCAGCTCTGCTGATAGTGGTTGTTTGTTAAATCCTATATCAAAAGTTAATAAAAAGATAGCTAATGTAAAATCAGTTAAAGTGGAAACACCAAGTTGTTCCCATTTAAATAGCTCAGGAATTGGTGATGATTTTTCAAGCAGTGAATCTGAATGGGAAGAAGTTGAAGAAAACGAAGAACAAACTCTTGAAAATTACAATCCAGTTATTCCAAAAGAAGGGGTTGAAATAACTATTGATTGCCCTGATATGAAATTCAAGCGACGCAAAAAGAAAGAATTCGATGAAATGGAATGGACTAGATTATATATTAATAGAATGCGTAAAGAGGCTCAATTAAATGTACATAAATGTCATTTATTGTTTCTTCTTGGTCATGGACTATTTGTAAATGATACCATTAATTCATCTCTGTTACAAGCCATTGCTCTATCTCTTATACCAACAGGCATTTTAGATTGGACTAAAGGTAAAAAAGTGGACAAAATTGATGTTAATGGGATTCCGCAAATTATCAAATGGTTCCGTACTTTTTTCAGTTTTGAGCCTGAAGAAAATCTGTGCAATGATCTACATACAAATTTGATTAAAGCATTTGAATCAAAAACTGTTTTAAATGCATCTGAATATAATGTCATGTTCATAATTATTACACGTGTTTTAGGTTTTAAAGTTAGATTTTGTACGTCTTTGTATCCTTTATCCCATAAAGCGAGCAATTTGATTAAGAAACGCAAAAAGAAAAGTGAAGAAGCATTGGAATCATCAAGTTCTAATAAAGAAATGCAAATATCTGAAGATGAAAATAAGTCATCTTCTGATGGTAAACCAAAGAAGGAACATTTACCTCAACAGGAATCCAAAACCAAAGAAACAAGTAACAAAAAAAGTGATAAAAAGTTGATTACAACATCAGTTTTGAACAAAAATAAACAAGAAAAGGAAAGTGAGAATAAACTCACCTCAAATAATAAACCAAAGAAAGAGAATGATTCTAAACCAAAATCTGAAGTAAAAAAAGACGTTTCCGTAAAAAAAAGGCAAAAGTCAGTTACAAATAAAGAAGCCAAAACTTCTCGCCCACGTCGTTCCACTGGAAAAAATTATAAAATAAGTAGTGATGAAAGTGGTGAAGAAACAGATGATGATGATTTTAAGGTGGATGAGGATAAAGATTTTGAGAAGCCTAAAGCTTTCAGAAAGAGTTCAACAAAAACACCTAAACAAAAATCTACTAATAGAAACATTCTTTCCGACTCAGATTCTGATACCCTTTCACTGCCATTGTATGCTTGCTATCATCCTGATAAAGTTCTATACTGGGTTGAAGTTTTTTCAAAACCTGATAAGAAGTGGATTTCTGTTGAATGTGTGCATAATATTGTGAATGATCCGTATGAAATTGAAGCTATTGTGCCTCAACCTATTAGCTATGTTGTAACTTTTGATAATAGTTCTCAAATTAAAGATGTGACTAAACGTTATTGCAAAAATTATATGACATTTAACATCAAACAAAGAATAGTTCCTGACTGGTGGGATGAAACCTTGGCTCCATTTGCTCCTCCAAATTCTAAGTTAGACAAAGAAGAAGAAGAAAATATAGAAACTGTGTTAATAAATCAACCCTTGCCTCATACTGTTGGTGGGTAAGTCATGATTTTTTAACTCCTATGTGTTAACAGCCTTTGTCGTTATATCCTTCACTGTTTATATTAAAGTTCTTATTTCTTTTGTTGCAATAAGATAGCTTAAAAAGAAACTACTTGAAGTAGAAGTTTTCTTTATATATTATAAGGACTGTTCAATAAATATTCTAATCTGAACTTGCAATGTTCTGGTTTGTAGTCTAGCAACATAACCACAATATGAAAGTAGCCACTTGTGTACCGTAGATTGTATATGCCTTATAAAGCTTTCACCACAGTGCAAATATATCTAAAGTAGAAAGGATTTATAACTCAAAATTTTAATCATAACTGATACATTGAACAATATATATCAAGATTACAATTGTCTTAAAACACCTGAGACCATTAAAAGAACCATTTTCTTCATGTCTCTATTTAACAATAATTATTATCCACTAAAAGCGTTGCTGAGGGGATTGAAAACAATCATAATTCTAAAGGTATAGATTAGAGGAGATTCCGTTTGAATTTGGCAAACATTTATCATAATTAGAATAATGGTAGATTTTCTTTGTTATTTTTACTTGATCTCCTATAATTATGAGTTTGTCCTTCCATGCTGACATAATATTAATAACATTTCTTAATATGATGACAAATTTGGAAGGTGTATCTTGCAGTTGAGCAGTTTATCATCTTCTCTGTACATGCCATATTATGTCAAATTCATGTGTTGCAATTTGTCAGGAGCTATTCATTCATTTTCAGAAGTTAATTGTATTAGCATTGTTCCTATTTACTGTATCTGATAACAAACCTTTGATTCATTATTTCTAGATTGACTCGTATATTAAAGTACCTAGGTTTCTGTGCCTTAGACTTCTTAGTCTTTATCTTCTAATGTTAAGGGTAATCTATTAAAATACTTTAAAAAATTTAAAATCCTTTTATTAATGTATTAAATTCAGTTATTTTTAATTAACATTTTAACTGTTTGTTTAAATTTTCCTTTCTGAAATTGATTTCCTTTTACTTAAATATCTTTTAGGGAGTTATGGGTACATATTCACAATTATTTTATTCATTTGAAAACTTTCCTTCTTTTCCTTTGCATTTTAAGATTGGTTAACTTGTGACTGTTTCTAGTCTATTTAAAGTTACTGCAATCTTTAGATTTTGTATTGCAACTCTTTTGTATATTTAACTTACTAGCCCTTATTTACTTATTTATTTCTCTAATTATTATTACTAAAAAGTATTATGCCATACAGATCTATAATTTCAGTGTGGAGTGATAATTTTGCAATAATTATTTTTATTATTATTATTGCTACTTATGTTCAGAAGTTTCATTTTTGGAATGTTTTTACTGCCCATTTATTTGTAAATGGCTTTTTATACACTGTTTATGATTTTCTTTTGCTTCATGTTGCCAATTTATTTATTTTTTTCATTTAAATTACTAATATATTTTTAAAATAATATTTTTGAATGACTGTAGTAATTACAATGGTGTTTGCATATGTACTTGATAAAATATATAGTGATAGTAAAATTATTTTTTTATTTTGCATTAGAATAACATTCAAACATTGTATTTTGCTTGAATTTGCTTTCATTAATTTTCAAACTTTAAACACTTATAATAATATAATTGTTTTGAGTGGGCAGGTGCCTTCTATTAATATTGGGTATGCTCATAGCTATAAACTTAACTCTTTCAGCTTTAAGAATCATCCACTATATGCACTCAAGAGACACCTTCTAAAATTTGAAGCTATTTATCCACCTGATGCTGCACCTGTAGGCTTCATAAGAAAAGAGCCTGTTTATTTGCGTGAAAATGTTGTCCAGTTGCACTCTAGAGAAACTTGGCTAAAAGAAGCACGTGTTGTTCGTATTGGGGAAGAACCATACAAAATTGTGAAAGCTAGGCCTAAATGGGATAGGGTAATTCTCATTTTACATTTTTGATCGTTTTACTATGTACATTTAAAATTTCAGATATTTCAACATTTTACAATTTGCTGTGATATTTTCCTCCAAAAAATTATATTTCTTTTGTGAAAATGAATTTTTAATTTATAATTATTTCAGCTTTTTAAAAGTATTCTCATTTTTGTAGTTTTAATCCTTTTTTTTTATAATTTATAATATTTATTAATTTTTATAGGCTGAAAAATAATAAAACCGATATTTATTTATTATATATCATTTTTTTTCTTAATTTATATTGGTTTATTTTCATGACATCATCCATTTGTTGATTAGATAATTGCATAATGATTAGTTAGAGAGTCATGAATTTAAATATTTGTTAGTGAGATTAATGTGTTTGATTTTATGTTAAAATTTAAAGGGTAAAAAGTAAAAGACTTGCTTTCCTGCAATTTTTTATATTTTATGTTCACTAAAAAGTTATTTTATATTCATAATGTATGTTATTATTATTATTTAATCTTTCTTTTCATCTAAAATATATTAGATTGCTGGTGTTATTAGAACAGATCTGCCTTTAGATATTTTTGGATTTTGGCAGACAGAGCCTTATGAACCACCCATTGCAGTTGATGGGAAAGTTCCCAGGAATGAATATGGAAATGTTGAATTATTCAAACCATGCATGTTACCTAGGGGAACTGTTCATATACAATGTAATTATTTATTTTGTTTTATTAGTTTAAAGTTATTGTTCTCAAAATTACTTTAGATCTCTAAATATTTTACTTTGAATTTGATGCTTTATAAAATTTAACATTACTGGGTTTAAAACTTATAGACACTGTATAAAATTATTACTTTAGTAACTTCCATTTAAATTTATGTAAAGGAATAATTTTATCTACTACTTGATGCTTGCTGCTTCTTATTTGTCAGACTGACTAATGAAGTTGTAAATACTATTATGTCATTTGTGTGTGTGGTCTTTTAGTGATTACTCTAAAAACGTTTATTGTTTATAAATATTGCATTTTAAATATTTCCACAAATAAAAATCAATGACAAATTTACATATTCTTGTAATGCTCATCTATGAAAATTTGTTTGTTCATCTATATCCTAGTGAACACAATAACTCAGAAGCATAAACAGCTGAACATATGGAATTAAGGATAAATATTTATCATAAGAATTTTATGTTTTTTTTTTAAAGTTTTACCTAGTCTGTCAAAATGTTGACTACTGCCACTTTGTTAATTTAAAAGTATGTAATTTTGATAATTAGTAAATGCAGTTAGATAAATAAAATTTTGTATGTATTCATGACTTCCTTATTGTAGATCAGCATCAAATTTTTAAAATTATTTTTTTAACAATTCAATAAATAAGAAGACATCCAAAATTCATATTCAGTTTTCAGTATTGTCTTTCAAAGTATGAAATTACTGTAAAAAAAAGTTGAGCAGAGAATGCTCAATTTTTGGTTTAACTCAGGACAATTTTAATTAAAGACAAAATAGTCCAAATTTGGGCAGACAGTTTTATATTTTTGGCTTAAAAGTGAAAATCTTTTGCAATATATACTTATCCAAGTGAAGGAAGTATTCTTCCATTTTAAATTATACAGTGATAATTTTGACGTGAAATACTGTAGCTTGAAAAAATCTTCTGGATGATAAAATGTTATGCTTGGAGCCAAAAAAAATGATAAAGAAATAAAACATTTTTAACACTATGAAGAATTTTTTAATCTCTTTTATAAAAGTTTTATATTTTCATTTTAAAACACTGGGGAAAAAATTGTATCCTTATTTAGTGCTAAAAAAATAAATAAAACATTTACTTATTCATTTTTAATTTTCCCATTTCTTTATAACGTATATGTTATTCCTTCCTATGATATATACTTTTTTACCTGCTGTTTTTCTATTAAAATATTTAATTTATAATAATGTAAATACAGATTAAGTTCTACATCATGATCAGAACTTTTTGAAATCCCTTTCTAAATTATCTGCCAGACAGTTATGTCTAAGTTAAAGAAAAAGTTTCTTTTGAAAATTTTCTTTATAGATTCCATTTCCTTTATACTAACTTGAAATAAATAATTTATTTTTGTCTTACCTTTTATATCTTAAACATTTTCTCATAAATATGTAATGTTCTCTATTCAGTGCCTGGTATCAACAGAGTTGCTAAAAAACTAGGTATTGATTGCTCACCTGCTGTGGTTGGATTTGATGGTCACAAAGGCAGTGTTCATCCTGTGTATGTAAAAGAATTTTCTTAGATTCATTTAATTATATATATATATATATATATATATATATATATATATATATATATATATATATATATATATATATATATTTTATATGGACGAAGATTTGGATGAAAGGTCTTTTCAGCATTTTTTTATAAATAGTTTTCTGTAATATTTTACTATATGCCCTTAATTTCATCGATTACATCTATTTTCCGTAATAACTACAGAAATTCCATAGCTGTTGGAGGGTACAGGTTTTCAAAATAGTGAAATCTATGTCGTTTTTAGACCCTACACATAATTGTTGTAGTTCTAAGGAACTTAAGAGAGAATGAGAATGCAAATCATTAAAAAAGTGGGTATAGCAATGATTGTGTTTTGGAGAGAGCAAAGTAATCTTATAAATAATTGTTTTTTCTGTGTGTAAAATTATTCATAGATTCATTCAAAACACATGTTGATACATTGATGAATGAATAAAAATCTGTGGAAAATTTGATACATGTTCAATAACATTTAATACAGCAAGTACAGCCAGCATATTTGTTGAGATTAGGAAATGAGTTGGGTTGGACAAAAATATGGGAACACCTTGTAAAATGCTTGCTTAAAAGTAATAGTTGATTCTAGATGAGCCTGTAGGTTGCACTGCTGTATTTCCTCATTAACGCCATCTGTACAATGTCCTTAATACGTTGTAAGTGTCAGTTGTTGTCAGATTAGTGTTCTGTGTAGTTGCTAGTGCATTATGTCTGAGCTAAGTGAATTCGAAAGTGGACAAATTGTTGGAGTTCGAATGGTGGGTGCTTCCATAACCAAAGTAGCCGAAGTGTTTGGTGTCTCAAGAAGCCCTGTATCGAAGATTTATACTGCATACAGAAAATGCGGAAAAACACCCTCTGCTAAGTCACAATGTGGACGAAAATGTGTGTTGAGTGATCATGACAGACGGGCACTGAAAATGATTGTGACGAAAAATAAGAAGATGACAGCTTCAAAAATCACTTCTGAAGGTAATGTCGGTCTTACAAACTCTGTCAGTGTTAAAACAATAAGAAGGGAACTCCATAAGCAGGGAATTGCAGGACGAATTGCAATTCCAAAATCCCTCATCAGTAATGCAAATGCCTGTAACAGGAAAAGATGGTGCCAAATCCATAAAACCTGTACGATGGAGCAATGGAAGACAGTCATTTGGTCAGATGAATCTTGTTTTACGCTGTTCCCAACTTCTGACCGAGTTTACGTCTGACGAATGCTATCACAAGTGTACGATTCAGACTGCTTGCTGCCAAGAATAAAACATGGCGGGGATTTTGTCATGATTTGGGCAGACATATCCTGGTATTCCATGGGCCCCATGATTACCTCGCAAGGTCGCATTACTGGTAAAGATTATGTGACCATTTTGTCTATCAAGTCCATTCCATGTATACAGTATCTGTTCCCCAATGGTAATGCTTTGTACCAAGACAATAGAGCCCCTATTCACACCGCTCGCATCGTCCAAGACTGGTTTTGTGAGCATGAGGAGGATTTGTCACATCTGCCTTGGCCACACAGTCACCAGATATCAATATTATTGAGCCTCTATGGTCTACTTTAGAGAGAAAGGATGGAGGGAGAAAGGTGCTATCTCCCTCCATCATCTCTAACTGAACTTGCTATTGTTTTGCAGGAAGAATTATATAAGATTCCCTTGAAAACCATACAGGACCTGTATTTATCCATACCTAAAAGAATTCAAGCAGTTTTAAATGCTAATGGTTGTCCAATACGGTATTAGGCATGATATTGTGTGTGTTTTTAGGTGTTCCCATATTTTTGTCCAACCTCTGTACACATTAGTCTTCCATTAGTACAGTTTCTTTTTGGATGTAGGAAAATAGACTTAAAATTTCGCATTCTGTTAAAAAAAGAATTTAAAAAAAAATGATCTACTAGGAAAGCATTTGAGACTGGTAAGAAGAATCTATTAATTCACTAAGAGAATTAATACAGTTAATAGAAAGAAACAAAAAAAAAATCTGACATTGGCCTTGCACATAAAAATTCTCTCAGTGAAAAATTGCATGAAAAGCTAATGAGAAAAATATTTCTTATTTTAAATAGTTAAACAATAAATTTTTTATAATTATCAACACTGAATTAATAATCTTAGAAATTTATTATTGAAGTCTATTTATCTAATGTGAGTAAGATGTTTATACAATTGTTATATAATAGTAACTATAGCAATTGTATTTTTCATCTAACTACTAATTTTAATAATTATTTCTAAAGTAGTTGTAGTTGCATTTGCCTTACCAATTTATAATAAAGCATAAAAAAGGTTTTAAAAATGCTACTTTCCAGTGAATTCATCTATTTCCATCCATCTAAACTTTTGTCTTGATAATCTCCACAGAGTAGTAGTACCTTGACCAATTGATATTCACCTCTTTCACTATTCAACTGTTTCATTTATATTATTCTTATATATATTCATGCAGTCAATGTAAATTAGTCATGCAAAGGTCTCTGGTTCAATATAATTCTAAATCAAATGTTAATAATCAGAAATTTTTTGATTTTTAATTCTGTTATTTTAGATTTGAAGGATTTGTAGTTTGTGAAGAATTCAAAGATACAATTATAGCTGCATGGGAAGAAGAACAAGAAAATATCCGTAAAAGAGAGGAAGAGGTAAGTAAAATTCTTATTTGTTATTCTTTTAAATTTATGCTTATTATAAGTGCAGGCTAGAACTAACCAGTGTAATATTTTTAAATTTTAAAAATTTTAGTCAAAATAATTCTTTTTCCATTTTTACAAATTAAATAAAAAATTATTTATAACAATTTTGAAGCAAAGGCATTTATAATCACTATAAGAATTTCTGATGTTTTTTTTTTTTTTTTCATCATTCCGATTTTTTTTTTTTTTTTTT
>JAOUZG010022297.1:2490509-2566920 GCA_026289955.1 Argiope argentata
CTTTTTTTTTTTTTTTTTTTTTTTTTTTTTTTTTTTTTTTTTTTTTTTTGTAATTTACAGGTAAATTGTATTTATTCACCTAGTTATGGTTAAGAAATTAGAGTAGATTAAGTGTGATAATTCATATTGTACAGCGATTTTAAAATATTTCCCTAACTACAAAAAAATTCTTACAAAAGAATCATTTAATATATTTTAAAATTTTTATAATTAAATAATTTAGAACTTCAATTCGTTTTAATCCAATAGATACTGCATCTAGTGTGGAAATGGTGATTTTACATTTGGTTATTTTCAAATCAACTAAAATATCATCAAAGAATGAATGTGTTCTTTTTTCTCTGAATTCAAATTGATCATTACTGTTCACTATCAGGTTACATGAAGAATTAAATGTTGGAAATGTCAGTTGTAGGTGTTGATACAAAATACCTTAAAGATTGCAGATGCTCTATATTTATGTTACATCCAAAATGCTAATATTGATGAGGATTAGAATAATGTCTTGACATTCTTGTGCTATAAAGGGTGCTTACATTAAAATTAATTAACTTAAAAGCAATTTTATGATAAACTTCATAAACCTCTTTAGCATATTTTGAAATGACTTTATGTCAAATTATAACAAGTTTTTTAACAGTAATATTTTATAACCAGGGAAGACTTGTGGACCTCCCTATATGTCTAGATTAGGAAGAAGTTATTTTTAAATTTAAATTTCATTGGACAAGTTTCTTTCTCCCCCCCCCCCTTGAACAAGATCTTAAAATAAGCTTTTCCCTTTTTTACATTTATGATAAAAATTTAGTATTATCAACTTTTTGTGTGTTATTTATTTGGTTTGATTAATTTTAAAAGTTAATATTCATTATTGTTATTGTTAATAGTTTTTTTTTCTATATTTGTGAAATGAAAAGTGATCATATGTGGTTGTTTTTTCTCCTTTAAATGCCCCTTCAGCTAATTTTCTTAATATTAATACCTGCTATAGAAAAATACTGTATCATTTTGTCTTTGAACTCATTTCCTCCCTTGTAAAACTGTCTCGTATTACAAAAATATTGCATAAAAGTATTCTTATATATTTATATTCTTACTAAAATGTTTTGTTGTTTTAGAAAAGAGAGAAGCGAATCTATGGAAACTGGAAGAAACTAATAAGAGGATTACTTATAAGAGAAAGAATCAAACTGAAATATGATGTTTAAAAATAAATCATTCAACAATTATCTCTTAACACAAAAACACATTCCATTTTGTAGAGATTAGTGGGCATAAACAAACATTGCAAGGTTACAATTAAACTATCTGTAAAAAGGGGGGATCTAATTTTTACCAACAAGAAACTCTCCTACTTCTCTTACATTAATCAAATGGAGATTGAAATGTTAGATACTAGCAGTTTTTGTACTACTTAAACAGATACTCTTGGCTATTATTTAAGTTAATTTTTATTAGAATGTGTAGCTTCTTCAAAGTTCAGAATATATTCCCATAATTTTGTTTATACCTTTTATTTTAAAATGTAGCCAAGTAAAATATATCATTCATGTTTTCTCAAAGGATTTGTATAAAAATAGCATTTTTTTATATACCTGAATTTCAGAAAAAGAAATTTTTAACCGTCATCTGATCTTGTTTTCATTTTGTTATTATTCTTGATAACCATGTTTTCAAATATAACTTAAAAACTGTGATTGTTGAAACATTAAATCATAACTCTGGTGAATTTATTTGTGAGTTTAAAATATTTTTATTGGTTTTAACTTTAAAATATTCTTTAAACTACTACTTTTTATTATGTGAGTCTTAAGTCTCAGGTCATTCAAAAAAAAATGTAAATTTTAAATTATTTTTTTCTTTATTGTAAAAAAAAGAAAGATTTGTAGATAAAATTATTTTAATAAAAAAGTTTTATGCATGTTTTGTGATGCTTGAATTAAAAGTCTTTTAATGAAGATGAAAACAGTGACAAGTTAAAAATATGTATATCTGTAGCTAGTTATGTGTGGTTTTAAGTAGAAATTAAATAAATACAATACTAATAGATTAACTATTTTACCACCTTTTCTGAATCACAGTAAGTCTCATAAGAACATTTCAGTTATCTTTTTAAAACTATTCACAGATTTAAAGTAAAAATCGGAATTCCAAAACTAAATTTTAACTTCATGAGATATATGCCAATCCATTGTAATGCACAAGGAATTTCTTACTAAATGATAAATCTATTAGCATTATAAGAAATATAAAAAGATTTTAAAATCATTGTTTTTAAACATATGCTTAACAATTCTTATAACATCTTTATTCCAACAGACAACCTTTTAACTCATCTTTCCTTTCTATAAAATATTTAATCCCTAAGTGTGAAATCATAGAAAGCTTGATTTTTTCCCCCTTCCCCCATTACTTAGCCTATTAACTGAGTATGATAAAATCCTTGAATGCAAGGTTATTAACATTAAAATCATTCAGTTTTATGTGAGACATGACTTGAACATTTTAATAAACTATTAATATTACTTGAAATTTGGCTTTACTATAGATGCTACTTTATACAATCACTTAAACCAATTTTTTAACAATCGAATAAAATTAACTATATTTTTACCATATCAAGAAAAAAAAACATTTCAGATCTAGCTATTTATTTCAGAAATTCTAATTTTAAAAAATTAATAGCTCCTTTTTGTTCATTACTTCTTAATAGTTTCTATTGAATTTCTCATGCTTTAAAATTTATTGAATGATGCTGAGTATCAAAATATCTTGTGTGTTCCTTCATTTTGACATTTATTTTAACACATTTATACTGAACTAACAAAATTTCCATCAACAGGGATTATGCAGTATTTCTAAAAAGTGTTCAATTCTTTATAGAAATCGAGAAAATCTATAGTTACACCTTTAATATTCTTATTGTCAAGTGCATTGCTTGAAATTTTGATTCATTCTTTATATGAACTAAACTAGGTATACTTTTATTATCTTCAATTTCTCTCAACATAAAATTGTCATTGAAATTTGTTTTGATGCGAGTTTCAGCAATAGAAGTTTATTTCATTTAATTGTAAGCATTAGAAAATCTACTCTAATTAGATCTAACACAGTTGAAAGAAAGTTCAGGAACAATGTATGTTTTAGTACACCAAGCTGAATTATTAACTTATATAACACATTCTATTTTGTCACTCATAAATCACTTGAGATACTCATGAACCTTGCTTTCTATTAGCTTACAAATTTAAAAATATGAAATTCAATGTGCAAATCGAATCATTAAAAAGTTGGAACTTAAGAAATAAGCAATTCTATAAGTATGCTCAAACAGAATTCATCAATTAAAATTGTCATAGTTAAAAAGTAAAAAATTCAATCTTAAAACAGATTTAAAAAGGCAAAGTGGTATTAAAAGTTCTGTCTTGAACTGCAAGACATAATAAATCATTTATGAAATTGGATCAAAATAAATGGATTAAAATTTTCATAAATATATTTTGAAAAGAGTTTAGTTTATTTATTTTTACTTGAGTAATGCTAATCATTTTGTTTAAACTTATCATACACTATTTTAGTTAATGATAATAAGAACTGTAAAAGCAAATATTCAATCTCCTCATTTCAAAATAAGAATCATTTTCAAATTTCAATAATTCTCCTCATTTCATAAAATCAAAATAATTCAAAAATAGAGACAATTTCCATACTTAAAATTTATCTAATCTATCATTAACAAGATTTTCACTATTTGATACTTCACACATCAGGATGTGGAAAAAAACTCATAACATTAATTAGTAGTAACTGTTAAATTGGATTTTTTTTTAAATCAACCCACCTATTTGACATACTTTAAGCAGCATCTTAGAATGAGAAAATTATCTAATTTCTGAATACCATACTTAAATATTACTTATTAATTCATGTAATTTCAAATGGAGCTCTTGTTTTTCTTAATATTTGTATGAAATTCAAATATATGAGGTAAAAATTTCAACTCAGTGTGACATTTTCATTTAATAATCTGAGCTATTTTTTTTTAGCTACAGAAGGAAACTTCCAATATTACTTGTACAGAAGTTGTAATAGTAAGGAAGCAAGGTGGAAACTATACAATTAATCCAAAATTTAAGAATTATACAAGAAAATGAAAGCATTTCAAATATAATTTTAACCATTTTCAGGTATATATATATTCTATGACATAAATTCTTGTACATGTGTTATGGTAAAAGTTGTGCAGCACAATGTATACTACTTAATAAAGCACTACAATTCAAGACATCACAACTTTATTGTTTCAACTAGGTAGAGTGCAGCTGCCATAAAAGTTTGTACAAAGCAAATTTTGTAAATATTACCTTGTCAGTTGGCAGAACATTATATTATAATGAGATGTATACAGTTCATTCTTAATAAAGCAATTACAAAATATGTTTATTCTATATGGACGTTTCACTACACAATCCAGGTTCATGTTACTGGCATATGATCTTGTATATGAAACTAAATACATATCATACAAGAAAATAATCACATCTAGCTTAAATAAGCAATTTCAAGATATAACCGGCATTGTTTTTTTTAACCAATAGAAGTTGGTTATTTTTTAAGAAAAAGGCTAGAACAGACATTTCTTTTTAATTTACAATCTCAAACAATACTTTAAAGGCAAAATGATAAAAATTGTTTAGGGTATTATTAAAATATCACCTAACAAAAGAGATTTTTAACATTTTCAAACAACCAGGTAAAATTCACTAAAACAATAGATTATAATGATTAATATATTTACCATTTAAAATTATATATATATATATATATATATATATATATATATATATATAACTCAGTTAAATAGAAATGTTGAAAGATCCTGGAGGCAATAAATTCCATTAATAAAACTTGAAAATTCTTTCAATATGAAACACTTTCAACTAGGGTCTTGATAGATGAAAAATACAAAAACATTCCATATTAACATTTCAACAGAAAAATAACTAGGGGTATAGATAGAGATAGAAAATATGAAAAAAGATCAATAACAAAAAAAATGCAGAATTCTAACTAATAAGATAATCATTTATCAACAACAATTTTTTAAAAAAACTAGCTTGGAATGTTATTTATCTAATTGAAATGCTATGGTATCAACCTCAACTTAAAGCAATATAAAAATGACTTGAGACAGTTTATTTATTTTGAAAGGAATGTCTAGATATGAGATTAATTTTTTAAAAAATAATTAAGAGAGGGGAATCGATCTTTCAAACAAAAAAATATAGAAATACAAGTTAGAACTAGAAATTTAAAATACAAGTTAGACAAAAAGTATTAATATAGCAAACAGAAAACTTTTTTTAAAAATCATTTGTGAAAAAATAAATTTTATTAACTTTTTAAAAATAACAGAACACGCCCACTGTTAATTTTGACACAGCTACATTAATAGGGCATCAACAGCAACTGCTAAGCGACATATGCACATGAAGTGAACTTTAAAATGTTATTGTAAGTGCATTAATTGACAGAAGAATGCACTGCTTAAACTTTCTCAAAATAGAGTGTCAGTGAAAATAAAGATTTGATGTATAATTATACAACATCTATTTACATTATGTGCAAAAATATACGATCTATTGGTACTATGTAAGTGACTTCAACATTTAATATCAGTGATGGAATGATAAAAGTAGTAACAAATTGTATAATATTGGATTTGCAAAAAGAGTATTAAATATTATAAGTTAAGAAAATTTGAACTTGGAAGATATTGACCTAAAATTTGGCATAGATTTTCCTATTTTTAAAAATTATGTTCATTTTGTGAGAAATGAATATCTAAAAAATCATTACATGAGAAATTCAAAAACATAAATGTACATTCCATTTACAAGTTAAATTCTTAATTCAAGCTAATGCATAATTCTACTATCTTGAATAAATAATACTGATAGTTAAATTCCATAATTTGGAAGCCCTTTTTTGAGATTTGAGAAATATGCTGATTAGATGGATGTCATTTTACAGTACAAAAAAAAATTAGTTCTGATGATGTAGATAAAAAAAAAAGTGCATTATATTCTACTAAATCTGAAGAGTGCCAAAGTTAAATGAATGCCAAAAGAAAACTGTTTTCTGCAATATTTCAATATTTATAAAAAATTCAAATAAATTGTGTTAAACCATTATGTAAAATAACTTAGGGCACAGTATTAAAAGTATAAAACATTTTATCAGAAGTAAATTATTTAAGATCCAGTTGAAACAAATACAAACAGAAAAATAAAATACCAGCAATTCAAATAGAAATGCAGCATTCAACAAAGTAAAAAAGTTTCAGCATCTTAAAACTATTTACATGCTATGTTATTTACAAATATAAAAATTAAGAAGAAAAACAGAAGTAAAGAGATTCACAACACTTGGAAACAGTTTACAATGTGAGAATAGCTTCCAGAAATAAAATATCAGCTAATGAAACAATGAAAACTATATATATTTAAAACAATTTAATAAAAACAAATAACAAAATAAACAGCAAAAACATTTCCTGAGGTTTTCCCCCAAACTTACTTGCAATTAATATTTGCAAGTCTTTTTTTACAAGAAAATATATTGGAAGACCTACCTAACCAGTATAAGCTCCACTGTCCTATTCCCATTTTATTTACAAAAGCTCCTTTTATTAGGAGTGATAAATAGGTGAAAATATATATAAAAAAAGAATTTTATTTATTCAAGATATTAAAGATAACTTTTTAACATTAATGTTCTATTCTTCATCAATTTAATTAATCAGTTTCCAATAAATGACTAGCAAAAACTACTTTTTGACTGCAAAATAATGCAATTTGATTATGACAAATTATTTGCCCAATGTTAATTATATATTAGTCTTACATCTTTGACTTCTTGAATTTTAGTGTTAGTTAAAAAAAAATGACAATATCAGTAAAGAAGAGGGTGGGACTTTACATACTATATTTCACCCAAAGAACTAATTATGCCTTTATTGTATAAATTCTCAAGATAAAACAGTTCCCAAAGTAAACAAAAGTTCAAAAAGTCAATGAGTAGTTATAAATTAGTGAAATTGCCAATTATTTTGAAAATGATGGATCAAATCAATACTTGCGAAAATACATAACAAACTATAAAGTATTTATAAAAGAAAACCTGCATTAAAATGCAAGCTTAATTCATAGCTAAAGGTACATAAAATACTTTACATTATGTTTTTTATTTATTTATTTTGAGCTTTATAGAATGATTTCTTTTTAGTACATATCACTCAAGTTTTTAAAATTATTTCGAGCAATTTCACTAATTTAATTTAAATGTAGCTTAATTATGTAAAATAATTGGGAGGGGGAGAAAATAATAACTTCTAATTTATACTTGTTCTCTAGGTTCTTTTTTTTTTTTTTTTTTTAGCTTGAAGAAAATGTTAATGGCAATCACGAAATAAAGAATTATTGGAGCAACATGAGATATTGTATATGTTTATTAACATTCTGATAACATGATAGTGTTTATAATGCTAAATAATTTGTGAGCAACAATACTACCATATTAAAATGGACATGAGCATCATAACACTAACTAAATATTCTTATGAGAATTAAGACATAATTTGTCCTAAATTTATGCAAGCAACCTTGGAATGATGGCAATATACATATAAATAATCCTAAATAGATAAAAGATTTCAAAACTCATTTTTCCCAATCAAGACATTATCCTAAATGGACAGAGTATCGCAAAAATCTATAAAAATAAAATTCACAAGCTATCGCTGCATAATACTGCTTAATCACACTCATAGAAAACCCAAATATATCTTTCAAATTTCAAAAGAAAATTCAAGTACAATATAGATTGTATAGTTAGCTGCAAAAAGGAAGTTATTTAAACTGAAAATATAGAAAATGCCTATGATCTTCATGTTTATTTTTATAATAACTGCACAACCATGTACAACTAATTTGGGAAGTGGTTCACAAAACCAAAAACGCAAGAATGTTATCTTGAATACTAATATTTTATAGTAGTATTCAATACAAAAAAAGAAATCCATAATAAGAATAATACCATTAAAGGAATGTGCAGAACGCAGATGACATAAATCTTATTTTACAACCTTATATTTATTAAAGAAAATAAAAATTTCCTCAAGATCACCAAAAAAAAAAAAAAAAGATTCATCAAGCCCTCACATAAATAACACATAACAGTTGAAATTAGACTTCAAAAAAGATATAACATAAGAAATGCATTGCACTCAACATAAATGTTTACGAATTTCTTCATAGCATTCTATATATTTCTTTAAAATTCTACAAAAATATAAATTAGAGGAAAGTATAAATCAAAATTATATTGAGATTCAAATAAAATTATTTTCTGAACAGTAAATCATTTAAAATAAATGCATTTTATCACAAAAAAACTTCTGATAGCCATGCAAAAACAATATATTGACAGCTGATTTGAAATGCACCTATTTTTGTTTTCACTAAAGTTTTTTTTTAAATAATTATAATAATCCTAAAGCTAAAACATTGGAATAAATTAATACCTTTCCTAGTTGCGATTTGTATGAGACAAAAGTGCGGATATCAGTCTAACAGTGAATGGCTTTTAAAATGGGAATTTTAAAATTGCACAAAATGGACAAGATGGCACTTTCAGAAATTGTTTATGTGATAGATGTGTGAGAAACAGCAATTAAAAGTCAAAGGTTTCTTCTCAATTATTAACAAGCTCAACATAGTTAGCAGGATACAGTCCAACTCGACCATCTTTACGACCTTTACACCAGCCTTGCTCATCTTCATCTTCGAGTTTTTCAAAAACATCACCTATAGACAAAAGAATGATTCAGTATATGAAAAACAGCATACAATGTCACATTTAACCACTTGTGGTGGTAAGAAATTCACAGGTGTACATGCCCAAACAATCCACTGTAATTGGCAGCTGGGTTATCTTGCAAAAATTAAAAAAGTGTTAATTCAAAAAAAAGGTTTATACAAAAAAAAATCTTTAAACATTTATTTTAAATGCTAATTTATTAAATTTTAATATTTATTTTTGTATTTGCACATCTATTTAAAATAGGAATGAAGAATTTAAAATATTGAGGTAAAATTTAAAATAGTAATGTAGAATTCTTTTAAATGAATTTTCGATCCTGTAAATTACATTCCAGAAAACAATCCAAGTTTATAAATTGTGAATAATTTTACTTCTGTGATAACTGCCTGGTATACGCCTGCATAGGCGATTCTGGATGAAAAACATTTTGATGTGTGTGGCACTTTTTTTCCACAGAAGGACTATGGAAGGAAAAAAAAAAGCTATCTCCAACTTTATCAATCATCACTGAAAAAATAAAATAATATCCATGCAAATCTATATCCCCTCCCCCCAATTTTTGGATACTATACAGTCAGGTTTAATTTTTGTATTGTATTGTGAAAATTAATCTGTTGTTAAAATAAATTTGCCTACATGATAGAAATAAGTCAAAAGCTGAGCTAAATGTTGCATGTAGAGGAAGAAAGAATAGTCCAAATAAAAAGTCATGCATTTTCTTTACTTTAAAAAACATTTTAATTTTTTGTAAGTATTGACCAGCATATTTGTTGTACTATGATGAATCTTCAACATTATAATTAGAGACAATATTTTAACATAATATGGAATACAAAGAATAACATTTTCTAAATTTCATATTCTTTAACAAATATATATAAAAAAGTTCCAGGGTGCATAGTGAATGAAATAAAAAAAACTATTAATACCAAAAAATTAAGTCAACTTTTATAAGATTAACTATAAAGATCTGTAATCTTTTCAATCATTTATTAAAATTGAAATGATGATGATGATGTCGTGTCCGCTTTTTACAGCGGAAAGAGGGGTGCAGCAGCTTCTGAGGGTATGAATCCCTGAGCACCCGAGGGCAGAAGTCTGACTTCTAGCTCATATGAAGATGAAACACACACACATACGCTTGCACAGCCCCTTTTTACAGGGGGGCACATTCACACATCTCACAGAAAGCACACAGAATAACAACCATGCCCGAACCGGGACTCGACCCCGGGACCTCCAGAACACGAGGCAGACGCGCTACCTCTGTGCCAGCAAGCCGGCATTAAAATTGAAATAAAATAAATATATAAACAAGTTTGAAAATATGGATAGTGATGTAGAAGCTCAGTATAACCACAAATTTTGAGTTTGATTTTTATATAAACAACAACTATTATAATCAAATGTGGCTGGGATAGAAAGAGTATTAAATAATTATTGTAAGTAGCACTCATTCTACTAAGTAATTTTATTTCCAATCTTATAAAGAGTAAAGCTAAAGCATACTAATGGCTATCAAATAACTAGCAAAACTGATATGAAATTGGTGATAAAAAAAATGCCACATTTTAAATAAGTTTTTTAAATTCTTTTAGTAGAAAATAAAGCTGCATAAATGATTATGCTAAAGAGAAACTGTCTCATTGTCTTCTTTTTAAAGTGGAGCAAAGGTATAACTAGACCATTTCCCCAAAACTTTCTTGCAACTGCCAGGAAATGCCTTGAATGGCATTGGTCTACAATTGTTACAGAATGTTAACACTATGTATGAATTAAATATTTTTACTGATTATATTGAGTAATCTCTAGCATGTATCTGAAAAGCCATTCTCGTTTTAGATGCATTCTTCCCAATAGATCAAAAAACAACTACACTTATAGTCATAAAATTACATACCAATGATGCATTTAAAGTCACTATACAGTTATAAACTGTGCACAAAACATTATCTTTAAAAAATTACATTCAACCAAACAAAATTTTTATTAATCAAAGGCTATTTTTTAAACCTTTAAATTGGTATTAAAAAAATTTTTATGTGTTAACATGCTTTGGTCTTTTGATAAAAACATTTAATTTTTTTTTCTTTAGTTGAATTTTGAATTAAAAGTTTGAGAAATCCATTCTTAGTAGGTCTCTAATACCAAAATAATAATAATAACCTCGAAATTTTCTGCCCCTAATTTATATGGCTTAATGGTAGGTATCGCTGAGGACAAGACTTTATATATTAAATGAAATTTCATTGTAGGGGGAGGAGATTTCTGTAACAGTTATAAAAAGAAAAATGAAATTATAAAAAAATAAGAGCACAAATCCTTTTTTTTTATTTAATGCCCCCCCCACTTTTTAAAAATATTTCAATTCCAAACCAACAATTTTTTTTTCTTAATTCAAACAAATCTGGCTACATTATTCCAAGAAATAATGTCCAAACGGATGAGAACATTTAAAAAATATATATTGTGAAAGATATCACAATCACTGAAAGTTTAAGGCTTCAAGTTAAAACATCATACTAAATTTTATGTGATTGCCTAGTATAATAACACAAAGTGCAATTAATTATATTCAATATAGCACAGTTAAATAACTGCAGTAGATCGTTCAAGTAATTGCTCATAAACAGCATATTAATGAGAAAAACAGCATAGAATGATTGAATATGTTAATGTCTATAAAGCAGCTTTCCCCACATTTGACGTTTGATTTTGAAACATCACTTCCATCCTACTATTTTCATATTTTCCATTGATCCGACCTTACTGCATATTCTTCTTTAACAATACACAAAAGTATAAATAGATACTTACCAAGCATAATTTAAATAAATTCTTCAGCATTTAAAACCTTAAAAATTGAAATGTTTTTTTTTATTCACAATATGTTTGTCATGGGATGCAATTCGTACTGCTCCTAACATATAACTATTCCAATACTTTAATAATTTTTTTAAAAAAATAACTTGGAGGAGGGAAAGAATTAACATTTTCTTAATCTGATGAAACTATTCCCCGGATTCCGTCTTCAAATGCCTTTTTTTTTTAATGCATTCAGTAAACAAGCCTTTACGACCATGGTTTTGAATTATCATATTCAACTTGTAGGGAATCAAGAAGAAAAAAAAATTCTTCATCATGAGAAAATTAAGCACTTTCTAAGGACCACTTTTGAAAATAATGCACTATTAAAGTGCTGAAAAAAGGGTTTTCAAATTTAAGCAGTTTATAACGTAGCATAATCTGCTCACTTATATCTGAAAAAAATAACCATAAATATAATACAGGGCAATTTACTTCAACTCATTAATATCACCTAAGGCTACAGAATTTAAGAGCAGAATAAGAATAAAAGAGTATATTCCTTAATTTTTTTTCTTTTCCAGTATCTAATGGGAATAGCAATTCCAGATTTAAATATATTTATAACGATTTAACTAAAATTTCACAAAACACTAAAAATATTTCTTTGATAACACTCAGTTTTTGAATCAAATTACAAAAATTATAAGTAAAAATTTAAAAAATTAAATACTTGTATGCATTTATTTAAGATAGGAGATCATTTGGTATTTGCAAAACTTCAGGTTCCAAATGGAGTATTATTTAGGGGGGGAAAAAGAAAACAGCACTATCATCAAATTTTAAATTTCAAATGAATTTATTACCATGTTTTATAAACATTTAATTTTATATGTTATCAAATAATTTGATAAATTTTTTTCATAATTTGAAATTTTTTACCTAAGTTGAAATTTTAGTAACTACAAAGGGGGGGGGGGGCATTTTACCTAAACATCATCATTCAACACTTATTATTGTTTTGCAATAATTTTCTTTTTCTCTACTTGTAGTGTACAACATTATTTTTTCCATCCTTACAAAGTGTGACACTTATTCCCCCCCCTATCTTTTTTTTCCCTTTTTACAAAGTGCTACATCATTAACATTTCCTCTTTCCTTTTTTCCCCCCTTCTTACAAAGTGCAACATCATTGATATTTTCTTTTTTCTTTCTCTTTTTGTTTCTTCTGACAAAGTGCAACATCACTTTTTTTTCCAGTTAGTAAAGTAAATTATTATCAACTGTGAAATGTACTTTAATATTATGGAGAAACATTCCTAAAAACTGATAAATTTAAGCCATAAAAGCCTTACAAATTACAAAACAAGCATTATTAATTGTGCATGACTATGGGCCTCATAATAAAAAAAGTAACACTTTGACCATAAATTCAAAGAACATGAAGATGCAATATTTCCCAGAAGAGATAAAATGTAAAAAGAAACAAAATCTATGCTATAAAAACTTATGGTAACTCTTTAAGTAAAATATTAACAAGAAAAATATCTTACCACTTTTGAAAGTTAATTCATCTTCCTCAGCACCTTCATAATCATAAAGAGCTTTTACAGGGACACCAGGTTCACCATTATCAACTAGAGCATCATTTGAACCTTCATCCCAATCTTCTTGATCATCATCAAATGGATTATTATCTTGTCCTCCATTTCTGAATACAAATGTTTATAAAATGTGGATGGAAACTTATTAAGTGCATAATTTAGTAAAGGTTAAAATATAGAACAAAGCATAATTTTCAAAATTATTTCTACTTTGGTAATATGTCTTATATAATTAACTTATGATATTAAAAAAGAACAAGACTCATTGGTGATTTCATTTTGTTACATTTAATTTTCATCTTAAGAAATGAGTCAATATAGAATTTCGTTTAGGAAGAGAATATACTAAAAATCCAAAGCAATATCTAACATAACTTTTTTAATTTATACAAAAACTTCATTTCCAGGTTTTTGACAAATCATTAAAAAGAACAAAAATCAATTTGCTGAATATTTCAAAAACCAACCAAGCAATGAAACCATTAAAATTTTTAACATTAGAACCAAGCCCATTTTAAATTAGCTTACATCAATGTTAATGTCTTTAAATCATTAACTATGATTTACAATCAACCATAAGAATAAAATTTGGAGGAAAAAAATTATATTTTATAATTATATTATGACTTCCCAGATCTGGAAAATTTAAAATGCATAAGAAGTAAGATTATCCCCTTATAATCCTTAGTTAAATAATTAAATTTCAAATAAATTAAATAATGCTTTTATTTAAGTTTATCATTTCAACAAGTATTTATAGATACTAATATAAAAAATTTTTTATTTCAGAGTAAAATCTTTATGTATGAGATGCATGTTTTACTATTCTAATTATATAATATTCTAATTTTGTTTTAGAAATTCTTAATTTTTAATTCAATCAATTACTTTTCTCTTCATCTTATAAAGTTATTCATCTTATGAAAAATATATTCACATTTAAAATGTTTTGTACAGTATTTATTTCTAATTTATTAAAAAGGAATAAAAAAACAAATTAGAAATGAAAGTTTTTCTTTTTACTGTTTAAAATGGCAATGGAAATTAATTTGAAGGACATCTAATGAATCATTTCATACCTCAAATTAATTTCTTTTCAAAAAATATAAATTAATACTTATAAAGTTATAAAATCTTATTTTTTGTAATATTAAAAAAATATACAAAATTTCCAAAATAGTTTTCTTTGAGTTGATGCAATTTTTTTACACTTTTCATATTTGAAAATATAAATTTCTTTTCAAGGTTTTACGAAAAAGAACAATGCAAATCAGAACTGATTGTTCAATAACCTTTCCTGCTTGAAGAAGTCTTTTGAGTGGAAATTTGACACAATAAAAACTGACATGTAGTAATTTTAATTTTAAAAGACAACATTTGTTACTTACGTACTAACACCAGAATTTCTATTTGATAAATTTTTTTCTTTTCCATTTTTGTTTTGATTATTTTGAATATTAGTAAGGGTAACACCATCATTATTCTTCTTTTCTTTCTTAGAAACATTATGGAATTCTGGATTATATTCCTGAAAGAGTTCAATTATATTTAAATCAGAGCAGCACATACATACACATAAAGAAAAATTCATTTAAATCATTCTTTTTAAAATGTGTATACAGTAATTCTTTAATAAAAAGTTTCACTTAATCTAAAAATTATAAACATATATCAAAATAAATATAATTTTAAAATTTCACCATAAAACAATTTTATCCTTCAGCTAACTGATATTGCCTTATATTTAAAATTTGATCTATTTTACACACACACACACAAAACACTTAAGTGAAAAATAAAAATAAACTTTTTTAAAAAAATTAACTAAACATTCTCTTGCTATAATGTTGTAGAAATTTAACCTTTCACAGATTCATAGCAAAACATAATAGTTTTTAAAGCCAAATATAATTATTGGCAAAAATCATACCTTAAATTTAACCTGCAACTTTTTCTATGTTTACTGGTAACTATACAATCAATAAAAATATCTATTTCAAAAAAGTTTGAATAATGTACTTTAAAAATGATTAGTTAAATTCTGGAAAACAGTCCAATGAATTTGAGAAATCAAGATAAAATGGGACCATCATTATGGTTTACAAAGTATCTGATTTTTCAGCATATGAAAGTGTATATGAAATATATTATATTATCAACAATAATTCTTTACTTTCCTGAATGTGCACAAAATCCAATATAATCAAAATAACTACCGATTTAAAAAAATTTTAACCTTATTAAAATTAATCAGTATGGGAATAAAACATCAATGTACATAAAATCTATAAAAAATACAATGGAATAAAATTTATAAACAAATACAATGCAAATAAAACAATCATATAATAAAGGATTTTAGCATGTTTAAAAATAAAAATATTCTGCATGGTGTCAGAATATTTCAATGTTAAAAAAGGTTACATAGGGTTAATCTAGATAAGGTAGGTTATAGATTTTTTTCTACAATACATTAAGATGTAAAATGGGTTTGTTGATTGCAAGTATGAGACTACCACCTAATAAAAATGAAGCTAAGATAAATGTTATAGCAGCAGACAACACATTTTCTATACAAATTCATAGACATAAAAAGCTGCAGAAGCAGAAGCAAAAGTAGAAAGATTTTCCCCAGTTTCTATGAAATTTTAAAAGAAAATCAAGATTTACAGGAAGATCTTCGTTAATCCTGTGCTGATTGACAAGCATAATGCCACTTTCTGGAAATGGAGCTTTCTTGCTTTTTCCTACAATATCTCTGAACTCTTCAGAATAATCCTGTAAAAATGCACCACAGCACAAAGCGAGCACACAAGAAAGAAAATATTACCATTAGTTTGTTTTTTAGCACTTTCATTTCCATATAATGTAGTAAAAATTTAGAGATATTATTACAGATATTAAGAAAAAATATTAAAATTAGAAAACTAAATAAAACTACAATATAATGAGTTAAGCTTTATTTATTTTGAATGGCTTTCGTTCTCAGGGTTAATTTCAATGCTTTTTGTGAGTGTTTGAATTAAATTATATACATATTTAAAAAAGTTTAATCTAATGCTTATATTGTAACCTTTACAGCAAATTAATTTATAGCACTTGCATAGAAAATGCAGGCAATATCTTGACAATTCTTTGAAATAAAAATCTCTTATGCATAGAAAATATAGGTATTAAATTTGACAATGCTTAGAATTAAGAATCTCTAATGCATATAAATGTATGCCTCGCTTGACAACTCTTATTCCTAAAATTAAATAATTAATAAATTTTCGTTTAAAAAAGGCAGGTTTAAAAGAACATTTGCACAGCATGCTTTTCATTATACTAGCTACAATTGCAAGACACTATAGGTTTTAAAACTGTAGCAAGCTTTCATATTAAAATTGTAGTAGTAATTAACTTTTTAAGACAGCTTAATTAAAGTATATCTCAGTTATCCTAACAGATTAAAAGCCCAGTAAAAATCAATATCCCGATAACTAACTGCATTAAAAATACAATATTCTTCTGTATAAAGTATCAAAAATTTATCTCAAAAACAATAGTTTATTACAAAAAGTTTCAATTTTTATTATATTATCACTTTAAACAAAGCTATGGCATCATTTTTTATTTAAAATATTTATTGATTAAACTTGCATAAGTGAATAAGTAAAAAGTATCTAAATTTATTTTAAAATTCCACTACCAGACATTTTTGTATCATCTAAATAAAAAATTAGAATCTATCTACTTAAATGATAGTTCAGTGATTAGTTAGCTGGAAATTCGACATAAGAAAAAATTATGAGATGTTTCAATCTTTTAAATATATGGAAGCATTTATCGCTCTTTTATATATAATATATCAATATTATATGTCAAAAATACAATAGGATACTATTTTTAAATTCTCATAATTTGCACACTCATGAAATTATACCCAAATATTAAATAAATCATACTACATACTTCTGAAGCATGAAATGAGGTAGTTTTAAATATATGGGATGGAAGGAAATTTTTATTCTAATATTGCAAAATCCAAAAAAAAGGATTCTGATGGATATCAATCTTTGCTTCTTTCATCCATTTTAGTTTATTCCTTCTTTTGCAAGCTCCAATTATACATGCATATCACAGACTCAAGATCTTGCTTTGATAGCTATACTACTTCCAATTTATGGGAAGGGAGGAGATGGGTAATCTTCAACTTTTGTAATTATATATATTACTTTTTCCTAAACGAGTGCTGTGCTGCAAATATATTATGTTATTTATTCGATTTATAACAATGGTTATGTTAATCAATTTTGTTAACATGTCACAAGTACTAGCATCAAAATAGTACTCCATAGAGTAATTTATATAAATGATTAAAAAATGTAAGCAACTATAAAAGCTTTGTTTTAGATTACTCATAAAAATAAAATTTAATTTCTAAATTATAAAAGTAAATAGAAAATAAATGGATTCAGAGGCAGAGGAAGTCAAACTAAAGGAAATTACCTCAAAAACAGGCCAATTCATGGCCATTCCAACACCATGATTTGTAGACCACCATTTCAGATCTTTACTAGCATCAGCATTTTGAATAGAGTGCCTAAATTCTTCATATATTTGAGGAAGCCTAGTAATACAAACACAGATGTTAAAGATATGAATATGACAAAAGTAATAAATATGTAATGACATTTTATAAATTAATGTGTACAATAATTCAAAATGAAAGAAAACATATGCCTGAATTTTTTTTTTGTGCTTTGAAGAAAATTTTTTAAAAATATGCTTCATTGCCATCCAAATATAATTTTATATTATACAGTAATAAAGCATATCATTTCTAGACATTATAGTACCAAAGTTCTAGGTGTTATAAATACCAAATATTTAGGCTCTTAGAACTAAGTAATAAAAAATTTATTTATCAGATATCATGTCACAATATTTTGATGTTTTTCAATGTCTTAGAAAATATGATAAGTCATAAGGAAGAAAATAGCATACTCTGGATCTGTAGAAATATTAAGGCAGCCATTTATGCCAAAAAGCATCTCTTTGAAGAAACCCAATCTCTTTTCTTCAAATTCTTGGCATTTATCAAAGACAACTGTCATATCCTCCATATATTTGGCATTATAATCATTGATTTCTCTCAGAGCTTGTTCATAACGCTCTTTTGTCTTCTGAACTTCATCTTTACATTTTGAAACTCGGTCTTGAAGTTTCTTAACCTATAAAAAAGAACATAGAAAGTGAGATAAAGAAATTCAAGCAGTTTTGTAATGAAAATTAAATGTATTATTTTTTTTAAAAAATACTTTTATTTTACCAATTGAATATGCAGATGGCTCAAAAAGGAAGAAAGAATTGAATATCACAATCAAAAAAATAAGTCCTCTGATTTTGATTTAAAAAATAGCTCTATGTTAAATTTTCGATATGAAAAAAATATTTCCTAGAAACTACAATGAATCAAATATTTATGACAGAATAATGTTTTATAAACAATGAATTGTGATGAAATATACTTTAAACAAATAAGCAATCCAATTGACAGTATTCGCAAACTAATGCAAAAAAAACGTAAAGTGAATTTTTTCCATAAAAGCATTTGTTTACTTATATTATTTTTACATAATTTATTTGCTATTTCAATCAGTAAGATATAATGAATTAGTGCTATTCAATTTAATCAAACACTTTTATATAAATACATTATAGTCATTAAAAAAAACTAACAATGCACAGGAATTTGATATTGTTTGGTAGTTTTTAACAATAAACATAAAAAAAGATTTAAAAAGTTTTGTTGGGTGGTTGGTTTTTGTTTAACAGTAAAACAGGTTTTAGTTTTGTAACAACCACGAACATTTTTTTAAAAAAATCAACACTTAGAATCCCACAAACCTGATCAGGAGAAAGAGATGTATCACTAGAAGCATTTCTTTCTTGATTTATAGCAGATCTTTCATTCTTGCATGCAGCATGGTACTCTGATTTACATTTATTAACTTTCTGTAGAAGCTTTGCCCATGGTTTTTGAGCCTGAGGGGAAAAAAATCAAAGTTTAGAATCTCGAATTATAAATATTTATGACAGGATTCAGATTTTGAACCATAAAACTGAACTTCATAAATTTATGAACTGTTTCAAATATACACAAGAAATAAAATAAGTATGATTAATAATATAATGCAAATGAATAAATTTAAATAAAAAGTGTTTCAAATATTAAAATAAGCACTATATTGAAAAAAAAAAAACCTTATGATTTAAAGAATGATAAAACTACATTCTGTTAATATTGAGATATGCAGAAATATGTTCTATCAAATAACCATCTTAAAAACAGATTCACAATATTTTTTTATATTGAATCAATATTTAAATTCAAAATAACAAAGGTTCCATAACTCAACAAATAGGGACAAATTGTTGTCAGATTGAATGAGTAAACAGAAAGGGGAAAAAATTAATATTTAAGATATTTACTGTTTTTTTTAATCAAAAATTAAACACTCAGAAGTCAATGCAATGCAGAATGAGAGAAGCAAATGATAAATCTTATAGCTAAAGATATGTTACAACTTAAATAATAAAAAAATAAAGAGATTGGCAAAGATTTACTTGTCCTTGTCAACTCCCTACAATACAACACTTGTATAAAAAAACAGTTAATAAAATAAGAGCTGAATAAATATACTAAAAAAACATACTTATGTCCTATAAAATTGAATAAGAAAGGGTAAAATATACCTTTTTGAAAGCATCGTCCATTTCTTTCCTCTCTTTAAGAGTCATCATAGATTTATGGTAATTATCTTTTTGCCATTGTTTTATCTGGCTGATAACATCATTTACCAAACGGTCTCTAACTCGAATGTGCATATCGCACCTACGATCTGCTTCAACTAAAGCAGATTTCCAAGCTGCCTCTGTAGTGCCATACTCAGGACCTATAAACAAAAATTAATTTTCATCCACTGCAAATATTAATGACACAATTTAGAAATGAAAATAGAAAATTAATTGTAGTTAAAAAATATTAAACATTAAAGGCAAGAGAATCATAACAAAAGACAGTTATGCATGCCAAAACTTGATGAATGAATTAGCCCTATATATATGATCAAATGAATAAATTTGATTAAATAATAAGATTTTTCATGACAATAATAAGTACTATAACTTTGAGCTGATAAATGTATATCTATATTTTAATATATATATTTTAATAAATATTTAAATTGGCATTTTCTGTTTTCATCCTCTTGCTTCATTTTTATCAAATACTTTTAAATTATCAAATACTACAAGGCATTTAAGTAATAAGGTAACTGTTGAATAAATTTTTAAAAATCAATAGACAAGTCTTAGAAAAAGATTCTTTTTTTAAATATCTGCAAAATTGTTTAAACCTTACAACTCCTTAAAAACTAAATAATTATATAGAATTAATTTGGGTACTTTTCCCATTAGCTGGGTGGCAACGTAAGTCCCCAAAGAAATTCGGCAATTTTCTGCTTGAAAATCAAGATAAGAAATTTGGCGGAATTCCATATAATTTGACAATTTTTCGCTGCCACCCAGCTAACAGAAAAGTACCTTTATTTGAACTGAAAAATAAAAAGCAACATGGTTTGAAGCTCATCAATAAAATGAAAAAATAAACAAACCAATATTTAAAATGAAACTTAACATAGTTAATCAACACCAAAAAAAAAGGCACATGATCCTATGGATCATTAATTTCTTCAAAAATAGGAAATAAGATACACATTTCCCCTCTCAATTTCCAAAGCCAATTTTCAAATCTAAAATAGTAATAAATTCAGCCGCAAGAAAATATCAAATCAAAAGCCACAAAGTCACTAAAGCACAAAAGAGTGCTATAAGTATATGAAATGATACAAAACATAGCTAGAGACTTCAGGTTATAAACCAACAACAATATTGGTTAACTTTTTTTATTATTTCTTTCAATCTTAACTTACTTTGTCTTAATATAATTTATCTTTTTCATAATATTTAAAGTAGTTTTATTTTAAAATTCAAAAATTGAAGAGTTTTTAAATAAATATCTGATGTGTGCTATAAAAAAAATATTTATTTAATTCTAAAGCAGTCTGGTTAAGTCAAAATGAATGTATCTGAAGATATTTGACAACACACAAAATGTAATATGAAACATACAAAATAAAGCAGGTTAAATGCTAGTTAAAAAAGTTTGCAGCACAATTCATGTTTACATTTTGGATTAGAAAAAAATATTTTTAACTATTAGTAAAGTAAATCAAAATAAAATTTATTTTACACAATTTCATTCTTTGGGTTGGTTTTATATTTAATTGAAAATAAATCTTTCTTAATTAGATAAGAAATCATTCAACCAAAAGGTGAAAATCAAATTGTTAGTAAAGTTAATTTTTGCATTTCTTTTGGTTTGATCATTAAAGATTTTTACTACATCCCAAAACACATGATATATATATATATATATATATCATCAATAATTGCATGCTACTTTCCCCTACCTTGTTTCTGAAAAGAAAAAAAAAATCACAAAATAAAACCTTTACACAGTTCCTAATCTCAACAAATGAACTGGTCTAGTCTATTCAGTTTATTAAACAGAATATCCTGCACTTACTGCTAAGATATAAAATACTTTCATTAAGTGTTATAAAAAGATATACAAAGTAGTTATAATTAAATTAATACTATTAATATGATAAATGAATTGCTGATTTCTGAAAATGACTAGATATACATACATATTATATATACATATAAATATATTAACATTATATGGACAAATTTAAAAAGCATTTTCACTAGATCTTATAAACATTTACAAAACTGAAACATATACATAAAACATTTTATTTCAAAACATAAAAACATAGGATTAGCAATTTTATCTTAAATAAGAGCCCCAAAATTTAAAACTACTTTTATTATTTATACAGAACAATCATCTGCATAAAAGAAATAATTACCCAACCACTACATTCATTAATGCAGCATTTTCCTTGAACGAAAAATAAAGATAATGGATAGAATTAAACAAAGTTAGAAGATAATAATCAAGAAGTTTTATGCTTCTTTTTAGAAATTTCACTAACTTCCTATTGCCCAATTTTCTCGTGCATTTTTAGCCAATCGTAAGATCTTGTTAGCAAAGAAATGTCTCTAATTTTCGCAGTTTGCCAAGAAAGTTTTGTTTACATTTAATTTCAGCTATATTCTTTTCAAATAATCTAATTGTATTTTAATTTGCAAAAATACATAATACATATTTTTACAACATTTAAAGCTTTTTTAAAAAATAATTATGAATGATGTTGATCTGAAAATTTTATCAAACATTCCCTTCTTTGTAATATATATTTACAAAAATTTTGTTCAAATGCTTCACTTTTATTATAATGTAATAAATATCTGGCACTAAGTTTAAAAGAATACATAAAATAAACCAGGTGATTCAAAACTAAACATTGAAATTGCATAAAACTATTAGAAGTCATAACAAATAATCAAATAAAATGCAAAAATAATGAATAAGCAGTATTTTTTTTAATTATTCTTTTAGCTTCATTCAATCTTAAATATTTTCAATTCATATTCTTACATACATCAAATTCCAGACCATAAAAAAAGTAATCAAGATTATTTAAAAAAATAACTAAATAACATTCTAAAAATCTAAGCATAAAAATTTAAAGCTTCCTTGCTGTAAAATTGATGCAAAACTTTGGTTGGTCAACCTAACAAGCAATGGACAAAATAAAAAAAAAAAAGAAGAAAATAAATAACACTTATTATATATACCTTTTTCAATTAATTCATTCCACTTTTTGGACCAATTTCTTAAGCTCTTGGCAAATACTTTTTCAATTTCACATCTCTCCTGAATCAATGTGATCATATCATTTGAAAGGCGAAATCCATCTTCGATTCTTTTTGTAGTTCTTTTGTAGTTACCAGGTTCCCAGAAGCTGTCGCTTCCAGCAATAAGCATTCCATCATCGCTGTGATGAGACATGCTGAACTACAAAGGAAAGAAAGATTTTTTAAACAAAAACTGCTTTAATGTGATAATAATGATTCTAGAAAGAAAACTAATTGTGAATATTTACAGTCCCTATCTTTTATCAGTCAAGACGATATCATTAAATATAATAAAACTTGCCAGTCCTGGTGTAAACTCAAAATTGCCAAATACACTAGGAATCATAAATATCCACAAATACATAAGCACCATACACAGATAAAAAAGAAATGCATAACATGAAACAATATTTATGTTGATATTAAAATACAAAGCTTTAAAAATGTCACAATTCAAACTGTGTGAAAAGGTTAAGAATTAATACTTAATATATATGTTTTAAGTAATGAGATATAAATTCATAAAGGGACATTGTTTAATACCAAAACATATAAAAAAAAAAAGGTAAATGAATGCAAGTGGCACATCCTGACTACTAGCCGTCCAATATTTTAGTCTGCAGTCCACAGCTCTCACAATAAATATAAGCCCCATTATAAACTGAAGTGTATTACTTTCTGCAAAAGTTAGTCTTTATCTCTAATACAATTTGCAACTCAGAAAATAATCGAGACAGGGATCGGAAATTATATCCAAACCTTATTTGTTCAACTTCAAAAGGCATCAATGACAGCAATTTTCTGTATACATTAGATATGGAATTCATTTAAGGAAAAAGAAAATATTTACAAATGACTAGCTGTTCATAGAGACAAGAATGCAAAAATTATACATATTTTTCAAATAGATTTAAAATTAACATATTAAAAGAACATTAACTTGAAAATTTAAGTAATTATACTGATAATAAGTAACAGATACACTTTTATCATTAGACAATCCTACAGCAATGTCAATGGATGCAATAGAAATAAAGTGCTTGTTTGTCATATTACACAAATTGTCTTTCATCCTGGATATTATATCAACATTGAAGCAGTATCAATAAATTTATGAGTAAAATGAAGTAACTACAAATACTATGAAAATAGTGAGATTAGATTTTATTTATCATCAAATACTCTTATTATTATTATAGACCACATTATTGATATTACTTTACAGAGACAAATAAAATATTAATATATTTTATAGGTTCTGTAACTTATTTTTAAAATTTCTGTAACTGAATACTGTTAGAAATTTATAGACACATAGGGAAAATAGAATACAATTGGTAAATGCAAAGGTTTATCAAAAAAGTTAAGCAGACAATGGATTTTGAAATGAACAAACCTGGACAAAAATGTGCAATTTTGTTTCCGTCTTTTCATCAACAAATTATGTTTATATTCAACTAAAATAGTCTTATAAAATATATTGTTCTATAAAATAAACATATGAAGTTGCAAGAGAAAAAAAATGCATTGTAATGACTTTTCTCAAAATGATATTGTACTTAGATTCAAATATCTTTGAAATGTTCCAGGTGTCTTTAATTTTTGAAGAAATTAAATGAAAATGATAATAATGGATCAAATATTAAAAGAAAATGGAGTAAGCATTTTATGTTAAGATTTTTTATATAAATAAATTTCAATTTTAGTTCAGAAAGAAAAATTGAAAATTCAGTAAAAATGTCTAAAAATATTTCTAAAAAAATAAGATTTAATTGAAGTAATAAAAAAATGTGTTCCAAATTTACACTGGGTAATAAGAAATAATAGAAAAAATTCAAAATTTAAACTCCTAAACTATTTTAAAAAATTTAAAAATTATAAATTTTCAATTTTTTTAAAAAAAAAATATCCCATTTCAAAATGTTTTTAAGAAATTTGAAGCATTTATATTTTAATAAACATGCATAAAAATTTTCAAAAACCCATAATAAATAATTAACAAAAATGTCTAATAGAATCTACTGACCACTAACTTCATTGCCAGGACAAATTTTACATCATTACATAGATATAATTTATATAAAAATTCCAAAGAAAAATTATATACTTTATAATTCATATTCTCTGAACTAAAAGATGATTTATGTTATTAATAAATCCATTTTTCACTAAAATGAATTGTTAGTACGTATATTTTTCCTTACTTGACTCACTGTAATAAATACTTGAAAAAATATTATTAAACTAAATAGCCTATAATATAAGATAAAGCACTAGTTATAATATGTGGAATATCTGCCCTGCAATATAAAAAGACTTAAAGATAATTAAATAATTCTCAACATTAAATGATTAAAGATAGAAGCAAATAGCTTCAAATAAAATTTCAAAATAATATCTGTAATATACCAATTCAATATTGGCTGAACTAGCAAATTTTTGGTAAAGATAAAAAAGATTGCTGTAATTTTATCTAATTAAAAAAAGAGAAAGAAATGGTTTAATTTAAAGGGAAAAATAACTTTTTATATATTAAGTCATGTCTACGGATAACTTTAAAGAAAAATGCAAGACTTATTTTAATTTTCCTCTTATTACAACTACTGTAGCAGCTATAGATAACAATCAAGGCTTTCTTGATTGTTATCAATAGCTGAAGTTATCAATTTATTACTGTTATCAATTTCTGAAGAATAAATAGTTAATGGCATTAAATAATTATCTTAATACCCAATAATTCTTGAAATATTGATAAAATAAATTTAAGCAATTAACTTATAATAAAAGAATTTTTAATAACATTTAAATAATACAATGTCCTCATATTTGTCAACATAAAATTTAAAAAATAGTTTGATACTTATTTATAACTTTAAAAAATTATTTACAGTACCAGTTTTAAATAGTTCAGGAAGCAATTTTTTAATAGTTATTGGCAATATTTTGAATTTGTTATTCAACATATTTTGTTTGGATTTTTACATTAATAAAAAAGCAAGTGAATTATAATAAAATTAATCTGAAAGCAGCAATTTTAAAATTCCATCAATGTTGTGTCACAATTTCAACTAAGTTTAGGAAGAACAAATTTATTATTAAAGAATTGTATTTATAATATATTATAGAAAAAAAAATAAAGTAAAATTCTAAATAAATTTCAAACATTTTTTATTCTTATTTTCTTAGCACAAGCATTTCAAAATTATATAAACTGTAACCTAAATAAAGAGTTAAGAGTTTTTAAAAAAATAAGATTTTAATTTAATAAAGAGCAAAGAGAGAGTAAAAACTAAAAAAAAGGCTATCTTAGCTAAATTAATTGAAAGCAAATAGTTTTATCCAACTGCAGTTTACTTTCTATTATAAATTTTATTTATTTTGTTCATATTATACCTCAATTCTAAAATATAAGTGTATAACAGATGAAATTATAATTTTTTTACCTAAAAAAATATTGTATGCACATAAAAAGACTTAAAAAAATTCAATGCAATAATTATTCAATTTAGTTATAATGTTTGAATTTCTTACATATTGAATTTGTAATGTTCAGTTTTCTGAATAGCAAATAATTCTCGAAACAAAGAATCGGAAAAGAAAGGAACACTTGGGAAAACAAAGAATTCATACCTATTAAACACTTTTCTTTCTGTTATCAAGCAACATATAACAGTTTGTGACATTTGTAGATAACTGTCAAATTATATATAGATTACTTTATCACAGCTGTAGTTCCATTTCTATTATCAGATGATAAATAACAGTCTGCCCAACAATTAGATAACAGAAATTCAATAGCAGCAGTCTATCATATACATCTTTGTCTACAACATAAACAAAAACTCAAAACAATTTTTGTTAATTAAGTAGATCACGAAATTCAGTTTAGAATTTACTTTAAAGAATGTAGTTACTTTTTATTAATAGTATTTTGCACTAAAAGTGCCAATTTACACAAACAGAAGTTAAGAATTAACTTGTTTATTGACACTTAAAATTTCCAGACAGCTAAATTATTTTAAGTGCTGATATTGGTGATATAACCATAAATATTTAAAATGACATAACCTTAAATATTTTAATACTATTTTAATACTTAAGTACTGTTCAACATGGTGTAGTAAAAACTGAAAATCAAAATTGCAAATAAAGAAAGTAATTCTTTTTTTAAAAAATTTAATAATAAAATAAGAAGTTACAATATTTATAAAACAATGGAAATTGTACCAATATTCCATAAAAGACATAGTACATTATGAGAATTATATAAACGTAGAACTAATCGATTTTTTTCTTTTGAAGTAAAAGACTTGCTATTTTAGATTATTTTTTATAATCTGTCAACTGACAGAGACAGCCTATATTTTTAATATTTCAATTTGTTGACATTTTTTTACAATTCCATGCTTAAAATACTTTTCAGATTTTAAAGTTTGGAATATTCATCAAAAAGTTAGATTTAGCTATTACAAAAAATTCATTTCTATGAACTTAAATTTATTTCACTAAAATTAATGACCACTTGGCTGGTCAATTGAAAATTCTTTTACAGGAATAAAAATTTGATCAAACAAACAAACAAACATAAATGCAGGAAAAAACTCCTCAACTTAATAAAAAATTCAATTTTCAATTATTTTTTTTATTAACCATATAAATAACAGATTTCTCAAATTATTACCTAAAAATTTACACTAACCTTTAATGTTAAACTAATATTTTCTCTAAATTTAAGAGATTTGGAATGGGAAAAACAATTCAGCTTTCTTTTTATAAAATTCTAAATTACAAACTTTTCAAATGAAGGCAAAGATAAAATTTAAACTGAAAACGAAAAATGACAGGAAGAGGAAAAAAATAGATATCTAGAATTTGTATTCCCTTCTCCCCAAAAATAGACATAAATTTTAAGATAATTTCATCTAATATTTGAAGTAAACTGAAAATCCAAAGTATTTGTTTACATAAAGCTGCATTTGATAGCTTTCAAAAAGAAGAATAAATTTATAACAGTTAAGAAATGTCAATTTAAAACAAAATTTGATTATTATTTAGAAATCCTATTACATTAGCCAAATTAATGAGACAATTTCCATTGATTTTTGGTAAATGTTATTTATAAAAACTATTTTTCATCTTGTTTTAATTGCTAACAATATTCCAGAAATTCAAACACATAGTTGATTAATTTTCAGGTTTGTCTCTAAAATTATAAAACTGAGTAAAAATTAATGAAAACCTATAAAAATTGCTAAAAATATCAAAACTAATCAAAAAATTTAAATGGCAGGATTTTGAAGCGTAAACAAATACATTTTATAATTATATATTTTAAACAGTTACTATTTAATTACATACAGAATTTTCTATGATTTTTATTTTAACAAATAATTTATATAATACTTCTAGAGAGTTAATCATGGCAATTGTTGACTATTTTAATCTTTTCTTAAATCTCAGAGCCATTTCAAAATAGATGATTTGCACAACAATAAAACATTTTAAAGAGATGGTAAAAAATTATTTAAATAACACAAGAAAATGTTCAATATTATTATCTCAATATAAACTTCGAAATCTTGTTAATTAACCAAGATTTCATTCATATGCATTTATTGTTTCATATATTAATATTTATTTCTCTTAAATTGTAAACTTAAGCATTTATTTAGTGTGGTCAACACTTTTGATGGCAAAAATGCAAATAAAATATTTACAATGTTTCCAGGAAATAAATTTTTTTTAAACTTTTGTTTTTATATTGTATTAAAGTAAAATGCTAATGAAATTATGCTTCTAAAATATTAAATTGATAATGTATAATTTTTATATTTAATATTTTTTAACAAATCTTATATTCTGTAAGCTAATATTCCTTTCATTCATAACCACTTTTCTTGGAATATTTACCATTTTCTCAGGTAACGAAATCAATTTAATAAACAGATACAAAATAGAAGTGACCTTTAATTATTAATATCATATTTGTAGATGGTCAAGCAATAAAGGAATATTCCCTACTATCGATGCTGCTAAAAATAAATGCATAGAATCTTTTACTCAGAAATTAGCTAAGAATAATATTCAAATGAGGATAAAAAGTTCAAAAAATAATACAGATGAATTATAATTCAATTAACTTCCTGCACAATACTCTCCGAAAGAATATCTCGCTATTCATTGGTATAACAGAAGAGTTAATTTTGGAATTTCGAAAACTTTATCTAAATTGATATCATTTTAACATCTTATCAAACATCAAATGTAGATCAATTATATGTAGTAGTTAATTTAAAAGAAAATGTATAAATTATTAGTAATCGCAGAATATCGTGCATATACAGAAATGGACACTGGTCATCAAATGCTACTCGATTGGAATCAGGCATTCCATATTTAATAATTTACAAGTTCAATATCTTATTTATACACTAAAACGAATTAAATTCAACCACATATATGTGTAGGTGTAATAAATTAACTCAAAATGGCGTTGAAATTATTACGTCACTAACTTTTCTAATGCTTGTTTACGAGCAATAGAATGTGATCGAGTGCGTAGATATAAGCCAATTTATTTGTATATTGAGAACAGATGCAAAAACTCACCTTGATATTAGTACTGGTCAAGTTTTAGGTAGTCCAATCACCCATCTCTAGTTTTCCTGCCAGAAAAAAAGCAAAAGAAATTGTGTGCGAATGTTAGCTAGAAAACCATTTACTCCTGATTCTGGATGTACTCGACCGAGAAAAAATTTTCTTTGCCGCGGGCGGAAAGAAGCACTGGAGTGACGTGTCAAGGCTAAAGAATGTAAAAACTCCGTGACGTACGTACACCTTAGGCAGAAGAATCACGATTACACCTGCAGCTATTTCTGAAATGTATAGAATCTGTGTGTAGAGGGCCAAAACACACTGACAGAAATCATCACTTTCGCTAACGCCATCTATTGAAGCCATACAACACTGTGAAATAAAACAAAATGTAGCTGTTGCGACATGCGAATATCAGTAATTCTTGTAACACTGCGCATGCGTTTACTCTGGATTGAATGAATGCGAGGGAGAGAAAGAGACAAAAAGTTTTTATAATAACACCGATAAAGTTATAAAAAGAAGGAATTCAACACATCAAGAACAAAAAATCATTAATTTTATCGATACAATCACTTTCTATTCGTTATTTGAAAAACACAACACATGACGCAAAGTATTTAATTTAATTAATCACATGAAAAACTCCTACATTCTACATAAAGGAAGCAAAAACAATTTTTTTTCCTCAGACGGGGAAATATAAATATAATTTAAAGGAGCTTTTTTTTAATTAAGGAAACATCAACAACTTGGTGGGTTTTTACGATGAGAAGTTCAAACGTTCGGTTTTCCATACGCGCATGCGCTGTTATTCAATATTAACTTTCTTTCAATTTCATTTTAACAGATTTGTAGTTTTCTATTCCAAGGTCGCTTGTATATCATGAGATTTGAAGCTGTGCTCTAGATTTTGCTATTGATAAATAAGAAGAAAAATGTAAATACTATGGCATGTGATTTTTTTCCCCCGGAATTTTTTTTAATCTTTTTTTATGTCATTCTCTTTTTTTACCTAAAACGAAAACAAAACTTACGTAAGGAAGGAGAATTTTCTGTTTTCGACTCTTATTCTTTCTTTTTCCGATTTGGATAAAATGAATGGAAATATTTATTAAGAATGAAATACAGAAAGCTCTCTTTACATATATATATTCCTTTATATATATATATATATATATATATATATATATATATATATATATATTCATTTATGCTTTAAATATTCAATGAATTCTTTCTTAAAGTTTAGCTACAAATAATTTCAACAGTGTAAGACAAATGTTGCAAATTAATGAGACAATAAAAAATTTATTTTCAATTTCCATAATATAAAAAGTATTTTTTTCCATTTTGGTTAAATTTTTAAAAATTGAAATTTAACCAAAAACTGAACTGTTTTCTAAATATTATGTATTACATATTTTCGTCCTGCCTTTTATAAAATAAAAATTATTTTTGAGATAATTTTTGTCATGTTGTGGCAATTTCTTTTTTAGATGAAAGATTTCGAAAATAAATTTATTTTTCCGAAAAAGAGATACTTTATTTTCAAGCACTCTAAGAACTCCAAGCAAATGGGCAAAACTTAAGGATGTTTTCTCAAAAATTACTCAATGGAATAGAATTTACATGTACAATGTTAAACCTGAATATGATTCATTTTCATGCAGGAAAATGTGTTTTGTAATTGAAAAGATGATTAGTTCCATATTTGCATCATGAAGCAGTAAATAATATTTTCAAATTTGCAATGCTTCGTTCTTTGTGTTCTTGATTAATTAACTCATCTGTTTTAAATTAATCCCTTAATTTATGATTAAGCAATTATTGTAATTACATTTAATTTTTGCTTGTTCTGCTGTTTAAATGAAACTAGACATACTCATGTTGGCATGTTTTTCTTTTGAGCCGCGACTTCAAGGCTTTGTGATATTTTTAAAATAAAAGTTTGATTTTGAATTTAATGTGAAATCGAAGTTTATTATTTGATTCAGTAACAGCGATATATTAAAGAGAATGACAGACTTTCAATTTATAATTTAAAATACGATAAACTTTTTAGTTTATTCGAATAATATAATGGCATATAACTTCGTTATTATTTCATTATTATGCTTATAATATCAGAAAATGTTAATAAATTTTAAAGTATTTTTAAATGTTATTAAAATGTTTTAAATGTTATTACGCTTATAAAATTACAGTTTGTATCAATAAATCAACATATAGTGGTAATTATTATAATTTTATTGCTATTGTCGTTCCTTCATAATGTTATAAATTTATTTCTCCTTTCTTCAGTTTTTATTACAGTTCATATCAAAATGCAGTTTCCATTCTTGAATATATTGCTAGATTTTAAATTAAATTATTGAAATGGACTGAATTTCGAACAATTGTTTTTATTGTAATAATTTTTTGCTTTTATTTCTTTTTAAATAAAAATTCTTTAAAATTAGAAGAAGAAAAAGTTTTGGATCTAATTAAATCAACGAATGGAATTTATTATCTTATGAATTTTGTTTTACTTCTATGATGGTATATTCTGGGAATTAAATATAACATCCACGTTTATACATAAATATACTCCATGAAACGATTGATATTTATTAATACTATTAGCAACCACGTAATAGTAATGAAACACAATAGGATTCTAACCGTTTATACTTGTGGAAATTTTATATATCTTGATTTATAGAAAATATTTTTTAATTAGTTTAATAAGTCTCTGACTTAGTAACATATTTAATCGATATGCCTGCAACCATTTCAATCCGTAGGTCCTAACAGCTGCCTAACATATTCAGAAATTTGCAGCTGCACGTTAACACGAAGTATGGTTTTGTTCATCAAGTTCACTTCGTTTTTGACATCGGTATACATGAATCACGGTACAAATAGACCTGTAAACCACAATCCATCCAATCCTAAGCAGAAAAGTAACCAGGAGTGGTCTCCCCTAACTTTCTCTAAAACATTCCAATAGAAGTCTTAATTCCCTTCACACGTACAGGATTGTAGAACTTGAGTAAAGCTACGAATGTATTACTTTGTATTTGCAAATTATGAGTATAGATCTTTAGGGGAATTCTAACAATTTTACTGAAATCAGTCATGTAAATTTGTATTTTGAATGCCATATATTAGACCCATTGTAACAGAACACGTATATCAAAGATGTAATCACAACATTACATTGAATTGAATAATTGCACTTCTGATTGAATTCCTTTGTTTGGTGTCCTGGTATAGGGATAGTGCGTCTTCACAGTGGACTGAGTGACCCGGTTCGAGTCTCGGTTCGGGCGTGGCTGTTCTTCTGTGTCCTATCTGTGTGTGAATGTGACTCCTTGTAATAAAGGGTTGTGCAAGCGAATGTGACGAGTGAACAGCAAAAATCATACTCTTGGCCCTAGCTGGCGCTTCTATAAAAGAAGAAGCGCTGATTAGGTTTAAATCGCTGACTACCTCAGCATCTTTGTAAGTGCTATAAGAAACAACAGAATTGTTTTGTTTACATATATACGGAAATGCAGATCGACAGAGTGCTAACTTTTAGACCAAGGATGCACAACCTTTTCAGTAGGAGGGGCCAGAATATGAAAAAGGATCATATTGAGGGCCAAAGCTGCAAGTGAATGTTAAAACATGTTATAAAAGTTTATACCTCCGCGAACTCGTCCTATACGAAAACTCGTTCTCGCAGGTAGCCATGAATGCAACAAACTGAAAAGCCCCGTAATAAAGAGTAAATAAACTTAAAGAACAATTGTAAACTATTTAATCTGATGTAGAAACATTTTCGTATCAGATTTCTTTCTTCTCTGCTTAGAAAAGTCTCATTTCATTTTAAATTGTCTTATTTTATTAACAACATTCGTGGGACAATTTCAAAGACTACGCGGGACCAATTTTGGCTCGCGGACCATAGGTTGTGCATCCATGTCTTAGACAAATTTGGTTAAAAATTTGACCAGAATTTACACTTTAGATGCTAAATTTGTGTACCAATTTCTATACTTGTAGCTGCTTACGTTTTGTAGTTATCGAGTTCGCTTATAAGCGAACATTAAAACAGACAAATTAACTCTGAATGGATTCCTTTAAAATTTGATAGAAATTTAGAAATTAGATCTTATGACCATAAACTAATTTTCAACCACATAGCTCAAAGCGTTTTTGAATTATAGAGTTCACAGACAGCTATAAAATCAAAAATTGCATTTTTCGCTCTCCGACATGTCTGAAGCATAGAGAATCGTCGAAATCACGAGTTCGAATCATTTATTTTATTAAGTGACATTCTCTTTACTTTGTGTACGAGGAAGTAAACGGAAAGTGAAGTTAAAAATGATTAACAATTCCAAACAGCAGAGTGAAAGTTTCAGCTCTTAGGTAAATAAATATTGCAGTCATATTCCGTTATTAATCTGTCTTAGATTTCTTGTTTGAGCTTTCATTTCATTATTCATTTATTTATTTTAGATTAACGGCTTTCTAGATAAAAACTGAAAGCATCCACGATGAAACGGCAGATTATGTCAGCTTAAAGTAGGTTCTTGGCATATTTTTCTTTTTGATTTTGCAAGTCATTATTAACCTGTCAGCATGAGGTTGGAATTTGCATGAAATAAGCCGATTTTCAGATTAATAGTTAAGCTCATAGAATACGTTTGGAAGGAAATGACATCCTGAATATAAAAAAGGGACGTTTATATATATATATATACATTTAACAATAAAAATAGATAATTTTTGAATAAAAATTAGTAACTGCATAAAATTTTTCAGAATGTATCTGGCACTTTGGTTACTTTCATTGCCATTTATAACTTTTTAATTAGCTAGGAAAGTTATGCAAAGAAAAGTTATATATTTAACAATAAAAATAGATAGTTTTGAAATAAAAATTAGTGACTGCATTTAACTCTTCAGGATGTATCTGATACTTTGATTATACTCATTGCCATTTATAAATTTATAAGTAGCAAAGGAAATTATGCTCAATTTAACAAATATATATTGCAGAAAAAGACACGAATCTAAGGAAAAGTCTTAATTTTTTTTCTCTATGTTTCAAATGATAAGAAAAACCACAATATCGCAGTCCCAATCACTGATCCGATTTCGCCAGTTTTCATATATATGAAAGTTTATATCCTCTAGTTAAGCCCTCGATTGTCACCTTATTTACATCAACTTCCATTTTTAGAAAAAAATTTAAAATGCGAAATTACTACAGATTTTTTGTGGTTAAAACCTCAGCAACAACAATTGAACTGATTTTGATTTTTTTAAAAAAAATTTCATATGAAAGTTTATTATCGAAACTCGCCATCACTCAATCGTATTTTATTATTCAAAATTCTCTTAATTCGAGATAAATCGAAAAAGCGCTACTAATGTACATTCTCCAGGAGATGAAAAACTCGACTGAGTTCTTCAACCACAACCAGTGTCTCGAATTCGAAAATTTTTGTTTTATACGAATGCCCATGATCTTTCGATACACCATCAATGGTCACCTGTTATCTTTTTTTTTTCCTTTTAAAGAGATAATTGCAAAATAAAATTCTCATACATTATTTAAACTTTAATACTAAGCTTACTTTCTCTACTTTCAAAATTAGGTTAATCATCGTAAGGTTTTTAGCCATTCTCTTATCTCGGGAGAAGTACAGTTTAAAATATTATTTTTTACTTTTTGTGGTAAGATGCAGAACATAAAATTCGAATGATATGGCTGTATTAATCTTATAAATGCAAGACAATTCATCGATCGTGAAATTGAAGAAATCGATCCAGTTATTGGGGTTGTCAGTTCTGTTTAAATTTTATGCTTCATTATCTCCCGATTGTCTTCCCTGTGATCCGGATGCCCTGGGTTTGAGTTCCGGTTAGGGCATGGTTGTTCTCCGTCTGTACTACTGTAGCGATTGAAGGTCGCGGTACGAACCTGCGACGATAGGGCCTGTAGCCGAGTAACATGACCGTAACAAAAAAGTAGACCTGAGTATTGTAGATGTTATCTGGCTTATAAGGCTTACGTTACTCTACCTGTGATTTTTGTAGGTGTGATGTATAATTTAATGCTTACATTGTTGTATAATTTAATGTGTCGCATACATACTTACTTGGTTGTATACTGTAATGGGTTGTATATATACTTATTGTATTGTATACTGTAATGTGTTGTATATATACTTACTGTGTTGTATACCCCATGCGATACTTAGTGGTGCACTAGGGTTTACTATATGTCATTAAAAAATATCTATTGAAAATGACGATCTGGGATTATGATATTTCTTATGAAATAAAAATTAACGAAATCAGTGTATTAGATATTTTATTTGGCAGTTATAACTGGAAAATTCTTGATTAGAATTTTTCTCCATAGTGAATGCTTAGAAAATAATGTATCGTTTAGTTTTGTCTCGCAGTTGTGTCTCGAATAGTTTTCGAGACGTAACTGCAAGTTGTGTCTCGAAAATTATTCTCTGAAATTTTGATGGAAAGCTGGAAAGTATTGATTAATTTTCGAATTAATTAATGACATTTATTGATTAATTATCAAATAAATTAATCAATGTCATTAATTTTCAGATAAAAGGAAAATTAATGATATTGGTGGTTAAGGAAAAATTCTACGTTCTCAATTATTTTAAATCTAAACATGGATGAAAAAAGCTGGTTCTTGAAAGCCGCTGTTTTAGTGTTTAAATTATCTAAAAGAAAACTGAAATAAAAACAGAGTTTTTTATTCTGCTTAAAATAAATACTACCAAATGAAATAATTTTCTTTTGTCAAATTTCTCCCAAAAATTAAATGGAATAAAACTGAAATTAATGCATCAACGCGTATAAAAAAACGCCATAGAAATGCATATTTTGATAAATACAGATAAATTTTTGGAAACTTTCAGATTTAATTTTGAAAATAATTCTAAATTTACTTTCATTAGCAATTCATTCTGTAAATAATTTAATTGTTCTAAATTTTTCGTAGAATTTATTTCTGTAATAGTATCAACGTATTAAATGAAATAGAACGAAATAATTATATTTATTCTTATAGACAGCTAAAATAAATGCATTCTCAAAAAATATAAATAGTGTTATGAAAACAATTTATTTGATAGATTTAAAAAATTTTGCGAATGTGTTTTTAAAAAAATTTAAGAAGGATTTTGTGTGTAGAAGTATGTTCCAACGAAAAATCAGAATAGATTCCATAGCATCATGTTTCGTGTTTATACACAGTATTTATATTTTGTTCCATTAATCATGAACAGTTTTATTTCCTACATAAACACAGTTTTTCGGAATGTTTGTTTGACCCTGCCCCATTAACCGTAACCAGGCTCTATTTTATTTTATTTTTTCACTTTCAGCTTTATTATCGTCTGCTTTGACGAAATTCAACCGGCACACGCAATATTCTTTCTCTTTTTAAAAAGAGACCAAGGTTGATTTGTAAATTCCGTCTTTTGTACAAAATTTATAATAAATTCGTCTGTTATTTCAATGGTGAATATTTATTAAAAAATATATTACATTTAACCCCATTTCTCATTAAAAAGTTTAAAAAACAATAAATATCTAAGCAATATAAATTAACAAAAATATTTTCCACAGTGAATAACTGGTGAATTCTATTCATTTATTATATCGTGAAATTTGTTCGCCACATATACAACAAACTATAGTTATTTTTTTAAGGAAATAGAACTCAGTTTCCACAAGATTCACTTTCTCATATCCATAGTACTACAGAGAATGTATAGTAATCGTCAAAAAATTCATTATTTTGACGAATTTCCACGTTTTAGATCTTCTTGAGTTGGAAAAACAAACTTTTGGAAATAGTCTGTCTGTGGCAAAGATAACCCAAAAATGCTTTAAGTTAGATGATTGAGATTCGATATACAGTCTTACACCAAATTTGCAGATTTCAATGAAATTTGTTGTAAAATCTTTTTAGAGGAAGTTCGGCTGCTCGCGTACAAATTAACGCGATGATTACAAAACGAAGAGCTAGATGGATAAAATTGGATAAGCAGATTAGCATTCATATAGCATGTTCTGCACACAAGTTTAACAAAACTGCCTCAGACACGTCAGATTTTGAGCCGAATCCATCTACTGGCCGACTGTAAACATGAACACATGTAAACATCGTACACATAAAATTACAAATATGCGCGAAATTTATTAAAAAAATTTTTTAAACTGACTTTGTTTTATATTCCACCTGCCATGGACAGCTCGTTAACGCAGTCAGCTATTTTAAGCTAAAGGCGTGTCTTTTGTTTAAGAAACGCCAACTAGGGCCAAGAGTACGACTTTTGCTGCTCACTCACCCCATTCGCCTGCGCAGGCCCTTTTTACAAGGGGGGGGGGCTGCACAATCACGCATTTTGCAGATAGAACACTGAACTCAGGACGCCCAGATAACAGGAAGACGCGCTACGCCTATACCAAGGAGCTGGGATTTTCTCGATATGAATGTGTATAAAGTTATATACATGCTTAAGTTTATAAAATCGATTTCTGGTTATATTTAATCATATTTTTTTTTACTTTTAATTTATTTTAAATAATAATTATGTATTTTCTTGGTCCAAAAGTTAAATAAAATCAGTGTAGAAAACAATAAAGCACCCGTAATTCAATTGTCCTCCTGAGCTATAAACCTTAATTAGATTTTTTTAAAAAATAAATCTGCATTTGGATAGAATCCCTTACCTGATTTCTTATTAAAAATTTCTTTCAAGAAAAAAAAATTCATAACAGTATTCTTGTATAAAATTCTGAATTTGAACTTTTAATCTTCTTGTGCCCCAAATACTTCCAAGATACATCTTTCTACAAATTTACTTTCTCTTATACTATACAGTCTGTCCCATCATTCGAATATAAGTTAACACGATAACTACAAAATGAAGAGAACTAGATAGAGAAGATTCAGCACACATATTTAACATCTATAGAGAAGACGCCTGTCAAATTTTGAGCTAAAACCAATTCCGGGTTTACTGTCTGTCAATTTGTACTTTCAGAAACATATAAGCATGATGATTCAAAAACACAGTAACTTAAATATTTAAAAAAATTTTTATCCATATCAAATTTATTTAAATATATTTAATTTGTTTTAAATTATATTTAAATTTTAATTGAGTTTTTTTTAATCCCAATTCTCTGAAAATAACTTCTTTACTCGTGATCTGGAGTTGAATATTTTAGTTAATTCCGTTAGTCAGAATTCGTTTCATTAAAATAGTTCAGTTTAAATAGTTCAATAGTTAATAGTTTAAAATAGTCAGAGTTCGCTTCTTAAAATACTATAAAAATTGAATTAAAATCCGTAAAAGAGGAGCATGATTTTAAAAAAAATCAGGTAGAGAGAAAAACCACGTGGTTTACATTTCCTAAGGCATCTTTAATACTTTAATCCGACCTTATTGCCAAAGTTAGAAAAAGGGATTTAAAATTCCTTTAAATTTTCCTCTAAACCAAATTTAAGCAGGATCCTTTTATAGGCACCATTTGTCAGAATTATATAAGATTTCGAAATGGCATATTAGTTCAGATACTCAATTTCATAAATAAGCATCTTCATTTTTTTAATTAACTCTATCGACAAATATAGTTAATTAAAAAATTTAATTAACTCTATCAGTCGATGCTTGTATCATCAAAATTATGTTACAAATAATGGAAACGAATCGCTGTTGTTATTACCGTGTTCCACTTTGAAAACTGAAGGAGGGGTGCAGTAGCTTCTGAGAGTATGCACCCTTGAACACCGAGGGCAGAAGTCTGACTTCTAAATCACACAAAGGGTCATAAACCCTTTTTTTACGGGGCGGACTTCATTCATGCATTTCATTCATTCATCCACAGGTCGTAATTTAGATTTGGAACAGAGAACGATCACTTCTGACACAGTACCCTCAATTGTATTACTCTAAACATGGAGAACTTTTTGACCACGACAGATGTAACGGGCACCAGCCACCACACACATACACACACGCGGAGAGTCCTCGGCTGACGGGTTCGAATCGCAGCCCAAGGTTGAGAATCATGTTATCGACCAAGGCAATGCGACCAACCAGGCTATCCCGGACAAATGGAAACTACTTCTCGAGTGAAATTAAAATTTACAAATAATTCTTTCCTGGCTATGATAAACTTATTTGCAAATTATACATGCAACTTGACTATTGCAAAAAAAGAGAAAAAGAAAAAAATCAGAAATACTAGAATTTTTTAAGTATATTTCCCATATATATTAGCGAAAATAAGTAGGACTAAGCCTATAAATCGTTTACATTTTTTTGATTGCATATCTATGCATTTTATCAATACAGTTATTACACTAATATAGGGCTCATATGTAAAGAGCAAAAATATACAAGTAACAGCTCCATACATGTACCGATGCTTTTAACCCTTAAATGTCTTTTTCTCTGGTAATTACAATACTCGGTCAATTATCTCATTTTATATTTTTTAAAATGGTACTCAATGCGGATGAAAAGAAATTTAAAGATTCTGTATACAAATATTTTTTCTACAATTTTTAATTTTTTAATTTAAAAAAATGAATGAAAAATTGAAAAAGAGGATGAGTATCGAAAGAATAATCTTTTTTTATATTCTTATTTCGAAATTATTTTTAAAATGTGACTTTATGCAATTAGATTAGAATAAAATACTTAATAATCAATTTCTTTAATATTATTATTCCTATTTAAAAAGACAATTACTCAGGTTAGGGAGCTGAGATTTTTTTTAGTGCCTAACGGTGTAAAAATTTAATTTATATGGATTTCATTCAAAAAAATTGTGGAACGATCGTGGTAGGATATTTTTCATTCATCGCTAAAATTTATTCAATAAGTTAATGAAATGATTTGCAACATGATGACCGAGACAAACAAGATTAATTGTTTGGAAATATAACAACTTTTTCAATTAATTATACAAATTTATTCCTTAAAACTTTGTGATATGAGTTTCAGCTGTTTCCATTCATAGAAACAAAACTTCGAGCTAATGAGCTTCATCAATATATACAGTTTTCAAATTCTTTTTTAAAAACTAATTTTTTTTTGGAATATTTTCAAAGCATTGACAAATAAGTACATCATATATTTAGGAATTTGCAGCAAAATTAAAAAAAAAAAACACCTCAAGATTGTACCGAAACTTCAAGCAAATATACTTATTTCTATTTCTCTCGTCTTTTTTCCTCGTGAAAACAGCCGAAGTATTTATTGAAGAATAAAACAAATACAATGCTTGTAGTTGTATGAGACTATAAACATCAGTCATTTTATCATCTCTGGTATGTACGCAGACTTTAATATTCGCCTTGTCTGAAGGAAAAAAACAGCATTACTGCTTTGTTTCACGCTGTTATGTTACAACATGTTCCATGCAGGCGTTCAGTAAGAATTATATAAATCAATGTTCTGTTTTAGAATAAAACAGATTCATGTAATAACAATCTTTTCTGCAGCAAATATTTTTTACTGTGCTTAATTTATTTATTTCAGTTCCAAGTCTCCATCATTCATGCTTTGTCTTCACAATAGTTCCACATTTCTTTTAGATGTGGAACAGTTTTTAACGCCATATTTTTCAACTTTTTTATTTATTAAATAAATCATTTCGTAGGATTAAGATATTCCTGTCGGTAGTTTCCAAACGCTAAGTCTGCGGATTCATATAAAATATTAATACGGTTTTTTTGTTTGCTTGTTTGTTCTCATTAAAGCAAAAAAAAATTAGAATGTTATAAGAAGTGTTAGACAAAAAAATTATATCAGAGCATGAAAATGATATTAATGTTTCTTAAGCATCATAAAAAAACTATAAATAATTTTTTTAAAGCTTAAAATGTAATCTACTATGCAAATTTCAATGTATCATGTCAGAACATCGTTTCTTGAACAGCCAAGCACCACGTGTTCGTGCAAGTTAAATTATATTTTATTCATTTGAATGGTTTCATTGAATGAGTCACTTTAATATTGCACTCGATGCAAAAATCTTTGTCTCGCATTTATTGTTTAAAAAAATATCACATTTCCTGTTTGTTTCATTTCATATAATCACGTTCTCTAAAGGACATTTTTCTAGGTTTTATTTTCTGTAGTCATTAACTTAATTTTTTAAAATCAGAGATTTTGTAAAAGCAATGGCAACGGGTTATTAAAGGCTGATTTTTTGAGATGCTTGTGCAGATAAAATTTTTTTTCGCCTACGGATATTTTTATTTTTTATCTACAAATTTATATTGAAGTAAAAAAACCTCATTCTAAAAACAACACCATGTTCTGACATGATAAAAAAGAATAAATTAAGTCACTTTAAATTTTAAAAAAGGATACGTGCAATTTAAAAGAATTTAAATATGTATAAACTTTTTTTATCAAACAACTTATTTTTTAATAAAAAATGCTGTCACAAATAAGTGAAAGCGAGTCAAAAAATTTCACACAACATTTAGTTATTGAAGCAGAATTCAGTTTCAGCATTTATTAATAAAATCTAATTCGAAGCATTCAGATATTTTTCACTTTTTTCATTTATTAGACTTTAAAAGTTCTGTGGAACATCGTATTGTGTGTTTTTTTACATTAATTCAGAACTAGGTTCATTTTAGTTTAATTAACATAGTAATTGATGATAAATTTAGACACCGAATGTTCTTTGATTCATCAATGTCATTAAACGCTTTATGAAGATTTTCTGTTCGATTCTGTGAACATATCAATGCTCTCCACCAATAAACTAAAGCTAATTATTCATAAAATTAATTTTATATGTTGTTGAACGTAGTTATCGATGATTCATTCCCTCAATGGATTCAATTCTATGACAATAAAATGTAATTTTACGTAGTTCAGAATCCTTTTTGTAGCTTGTCAGCAAAATCGTCTGCTATTTTTAAATTATGTATTTTAGAATTTAAACTGGCAACATCCGCATTGACACGAATTCGTCTTCTCGGCAAGGGATGAATGTAAAGCCGTGTTATTGAGAATGAAAAGATGTTGCCTTCTTTTTTTGTTGTCCGAAAGAAAGCTAAATCCATGGAGCAACGTCCTTGAGTTGCATCAGCAGCTCCGACGAAAATTAAAGTTAATGACTCTCAAATGAATTAAGTGAAAAGGAATCTAATGGACTCAGACGTCCGCTCAGTTACAGTTGTGAGCATTTACAAGGAAATGAATGAAACTTCTAGAGACTATCCTTAAGCGATCGGAAATGTCTTTATAATTGTTATAAATTTAGGTATTCAAAAATGATAGCTCTATGTTCGAAATATTTTTAATGTTTAAAAGGTGTTAAATTCTTTGAAACGAGTTACTGTTTTACATTTTAATTGGCTTTTTTAAGTAGAAAATCCCCCCTAAAAATAACGATTAATTATTACTCTGTGATAAGCTTAATGATCTAAAGGAAGAAAATTACTGATATGAAAAGAATACTGAAATTTACCTTTGCTGAAATTTATTTTATCAAGTAATACTCTATTTTCAAAAAAATTGTGAAACGCTTATTTTAATTAGGGTCGTCTTAAGACTGTTAAGAGTCTCTAGACAACATAAGTTTCGAGGGGAGGCTTAATTTTTCCAATATCTAACTTCCTAAGCTAGGTGTTTTTAATTGATCTTAATTATTGATGTAATTAGTTTTAAGTAAGCAATTATGATAATCTGATAAGACATTTTAATCTTAGAACCGTTTTCAAGAGAGTTGATTTCAATACTTCTCTCATTAAAAAATTTCAAAATTCAAATTTAAAACAATTTTAAATAAAATAAAAAACAGCTTTTGAACACAAGCTAAACACTATTTCATCATTAAATACAAAATTATTTAAAAATGTAAATATTAAATTTCATGCAAAAAACAAAAAGAAAAGGAAAAAAATATATGACGAGTCCGGCCTGGAGACTTTTTCAAAGGTCACCCTCAGGCAGGGATTTAAATCAGTACAACTCAGACAGGGATTCAAACCAGTACAACTCAGACAAGGAATCAAACCAGTACAATTCAAACAGGGATTCAAAACAGTACAACTCAAACAGGGGTTCACAACAGTGAATCCAAAGTATGAGTATTTCGGTTCAGAAAATATTGTTTAGGTGATTTTCATATTGTTTATCTTTGATTTAATAGTTACTTATAAAATATAAAGCATTGCATTTTTCAGTTTTTTTAAAAAAAGCTTAGCATAAAGCATGTGAATTATAAATAATAATTATTATTAGAGTCATTTTTAGCCTTAAATCAATTCTTGATTTGAATTTAAATCAGTACGACTGCATGATTCTTGTAAATTACATAAAATAATAAAATCAATATAATAAGAAAATATCGCATAAGAATATATCGATATTTCGTGACTCCTAAGCATTTACCTATTTTGCTTATTAATCCTGAGCTGGCATTAATCATATGAAATTTCCTCCAATCCACGTAATTTTCCCGAAAATAATGTATTATGTATAGAGAGAGAAGAAATAAATGCGTGAAAAAAATTACAAAAAAAATGGTCTTTCATGTGTAAACAAAAAAAAGACGATCTTCTATGAATTCAAAATAACATTCTTACAAATCTTATTTTTCTTACTTTTAGCCTCGAAAAAGAATTTTGTAAAACCTTGTTTTTCAACTTTTGAGCTGGCAAATGTTCCAGTTGGAAAAATTCAAATCAAAACAGTCTTTTTTTTTTGTTTATGTCACCATTCATTCATTTTCTTTGAAAAGAAACACCATGTTAGAACTTGAATATTACATTGTCGCATTGTTGATGGAATAAGCACTTGATCTATAGTTTTGCAATAATCGCAGTGCGTTTTTTTTTCTTTCTTTCTTTCCTTTTAATTTTTTGTTCACGAATTATAAAAAAAGTTTTTAAAAATTTGAACTCGGAATTTTGACGTATCTTTATGCCTTGGACCTTCTTGAGTTCGAAAAACAAATTCGTAAGAATTGCCGTTTGTCTTTGAAAAGGATAGCACAAAAACGCTTTGAACTAGATAGATGAAACTTAATATACAGTCTTTATACCAAATTTTATAGATTTCTATCAAATTTTGAGAAAAATCAGTTTTTAAGAAGTCTTTCTGTCCAGCTGTACAACTATAATTCAACACGGTGACTAAAACCGAGGAGAATTATGCGTATAAAATTAAATTACACTGATTTAATATCTATAGTGTAGAAACAAACATTTGTTACAACAGCACTAACAAAAATTTTGATCCAGCAGAGACATATAAACGCGATAATTCATATACTATTCATTTAAAATCTGGAAACGTTTTCAAGAATTTTTCAAAGTGCAATGTATTTTATAATTATTATCAGCTAAAAAGAAGAAAAAAAAATCGCATGCTGAAAAACTGTAATATTATTAACACTCGTTCGAAATTCAAAAAAAAAAAATATTAACAAAACTATCACGAAAGAAAAATAAAAAACAAAACTCTAAGTATAGAGAAAAAAAAGTTAAAAATATTTTTTTTTCTTTTCAGAATTTTTTCTTCCTATTATGTTTTTATAATATTTTTATTTTTTTGCATAGACATGATTTACAAGGTCATCACACGAAAACTCAATGCTCTCAGTTGCAAGATAAACACAATATTTAAGCAGACGATTTCAATTCTGCCAGCGTTAAATACAAATTAACCGTGACTCCTTCCAAATAAACTTGTTTCTGTTTAATTCGTAAGAATTCCCGAGAAACGCAGCAGATGAGTAGAATATGATATCAGAAAGTTAAGATATAAAAACAGAATGTTGGAATTACGAAAGTTGTATGTAAGAGTGCAAGAATAGAATACACAATAGCTAAAGGAAGTGCTATTCGAAATATTTGCTCACGATACCACCTTGAATTGTTTACTGCTTATTTTTTAGTAGAAAAGAATAAAATATTTTGGCAAAATGTCATAGTATCCTGTAAGAAATATCCGAAGTTTAAAGTTACAGCCTTAAATTTGTTTTTGTACTTTCAATTCTTTTCTGATGCTAACTTAATAAAAAATTTCAGTTTCCAAAAACTTGCTATGATTGACAACATTTTTTTTATTGAAATTTCTCTCTGTTGATAAAAGGTTGATCATGGATTAATTATTATTGTAGGAAGTTTATAATTATTAGTATTTGCAAACATTCTTTTTGTTGTTATTATTGTTCTTTCGTTTTGTATTTTTATTTTGAAAATCTTATTTGATCACATTTTCTAACTTTCTTCTTTACATATTTCTTTTGATTAAATACCTTTGATTGCATATGAATAATTTTGTATTTTGTTATATATTTATTAATATTTCCACACATGCTTGTTCTTTTTCCTTTTCATTCTGCATTTCTATTTTGAAAACCTTATTTGATAATGTTTTCTCATTTTTATGCATTTTTCTACTTGCTGAATGCCTTTAATTGCATGTGAGCAATTTTATATTTTGTTATATATTTATTAATATTTGAAAACATTTTTTTTTTCATTTTTCATTTGCATTTTGAAAATCTTGTTTGATTGCTTATTTCCCTTTGCCTATTTCTTTTTCTGAATACCTTTAATTGCATACAAGCAGTTTTGTATTTTGTTATATATTTATTAATATTTTCGCATATTCTTGTTCTTCGTTTTCATTCTGTATTTGTATTTTGAAAATCTTATTTGATCATAATTCCTGACTTTCCTTTATGCATATTTCTTTTTATTGAAAAACTTCGATTGCATGTGAGCAGTTTTGTATTTTGTTATATACTTATTAATATTTCCGCTCATTCTTGTTCTTCTTTCTTTCCGTTCTGCATTTATAATTTAAAAATCTTATTTGATCATGTTTTTATCATGTCTGAACATTATGATGTTTCTGTTGTCAACAAAAATACGTAGGCGAAAAATAAAAATATTATTACCTGTACAAGCATCTCAAAAAATCAGCTTTTAATAACACGTTGTCATTGCATTTACAAAAACTCTGATTTAAAAAGTTCATGACTACAGCAAATAAAACCTAGAAAATTGTCATTTTGAGCACGCGATTATATGAAATGAAATAAATAAGAAATGAGACATTTTTTAAAACAGTAAATGCGAGAAAAAGTTTTTTGGATCATTTGCAGTACCAAAGTGACTCGTTCAATGTAACAATTAAAATGAATAAAAATATAATTTAACTTGCACGAGCGCGTGGTGCTTGGCCGTTCTAGGAATGATGTTCTTACATGATACATTGAAATAAGCATAGCGGATGTCATTTTAATCTTTCTCACGTTGTCCTCTGTATATTTTTACTCACCGAATGCCTTCAGTTGCATGTGAGTAATTTTGTATTTTTTTATATTTGCACAAATTTTTCTCTTTCCGATTGGTATTGTAATTTAATTCTATTCATTTGAAAGTTATGTTGACATATAAAAAGTCTGTTATCTCTAGTAAAAAGAAAAAAAAAGATGCATTTTGTCATAATGTGTAAATATGATTAAAATTAATTATTAAAAAATTGGCTCAGTTAAAAATCTGTGAAATGGGAAACTAAATCGTCTAGTTTATTGCCAATATAGCCTTCAAAATCGCCGAAAATAGATATGTCCTCCACTGCATGAGAATGAAATTGTTCTCTCTTATTCGAAAGTTGAAGTCGGAAAAAATTATTTTGCTGAAAGAAATTTTATTTTTATCAATTTTTCGAAAAAATCATCCATGCGTTAAATTTCGGCTTATGTTTTCCATTGGTCAGAAAAAAAGAACCAACTGGTAAAAAATACTGGAATTAAAAAAATATTTCTTGAACTCGAATGGATAAAACTAAAATTCTTGGTAAAAACTCAGAAGATTGTGATTCCAAGCTATTAATTGCCTCAGAATCGTTTGGAATCTTTTTCTTTATTCCACACACTTTTAATAAATAAAAAAAATAACAGGAAATAACCATTAGAGTTATTTTTATGAAAACTATAATCACGTCTTTAATTTTATATATATGCATTTTTTATAATTTGAATAATTTTTTTAAAGTTTTGCTAGCAAATTGAAGAACTTTCTTTCTTAAATGATAGGGTTAGTAGAGATAAAGGGTATGAATGATATCATGTGTTTAGATAAAGAAACAATCGTTTGTTGCTTCAGTTATCGCTTAACGGTTACTGAGAAAACAATTAAACTTACAGTTTCATTCAATTTTTGGAACTTAACGAATTTTGATGCGATTAACTAACGAAAAGGATACGCATCTTGTTTCTGGGTTCATTCCAACGAAATTAATTAAATAAACAATTATAATGATTTTAAATATAAATAAGGTTACTAATTTAAAGTTTATTTTTAGAGCAAAACAAGTAATATAAAAAAATTTAAGCCCATTCCTACGTAGATCACAAAAGACAAATTTTATTGTAGGCACTTTTTATTAAGTAATTACAATTAATATTAATATGTATATACATATGGCAGAATCACAGTACTAAGTGGCAAAATAGAAAGTTAATTTCCATGCTCCTTCTTGACACGAAGCTCAATCTTAAGTTTAGGTAGGAGAAGTGGCCAATAATTGATGATAAAGATTTTAAAGAGAGAAATCGGAATTGAACTTAAAGCTTAAAAATTCTTTGATTTTAGTTTTTGAGAAAAATTCTTCATTATAACCACTAAGCCACAATCACTAACTCACTCTCGAAAATCATTTGGATAAAACGTATACTTAAAGCAAAAATTTACCAAAAAAAATTTTTATTTAAAAAAAATTACTGAAATCTTTGTATTTTACCAAGTGATCTACTGCCTGTTGATTTCAATTTTCATTATTAACTACTAAGCTCTATTTAAAGTATTAGAAATTAATTTAATTAATTAATGGATATTTGAAAAAACTGTATCAACATCAAGTGTCATCTACTAAAAGTTTTAAAAAATGTATTTGAACTTGAGTGGATGAATAAAAAGTATTTTATTAACAATTGAAAATTTGAACAGGATATATAAATAAAGGGAGAGTGTTAACTAATAGTAGGAATTGAAAAAAGTGTTGAAATTCTACAGTTCATTGTATTTTCTAATCTAAGGTTCGAATTTAATTACAGGTCATATTAGTAGGTTAAATATGGAGCACCTTGGGCTCGAAATCAAAAATAGACCATATACTGTGGTCCTGGATCATTTTTAAAGTTAGCTGTAATTTTATTTTTCAATTTTTCTCCATTACTGCAACAATATAAAGCCTTGATTTTTAGTGAATATTAAGGAGGAAGGGGTAGAAAATTAAAAAAATATTTTTAACTTTAACTAGGCAGTTAAAAACTTTCAATTTCAATCAATTTTTTAAACATTTACGTTTTATAATATTTATTTAGTATTTTAAGAATACAACAAATTTTATATCTGACTTAGAAATTAAAAACCTTTGGCCACTTATAAGCGGTCATTATATAGCCATTACGTTTGAATCACGATGTCAAATTATATTTTTTAGTAAATTATATTTACATCTCTCAATTACGCTCAACAAAATGAGGATTGCAAATTTTATTCTACTGTCTTCTTACCACTGATTATCGCTCGCCGTCAATTCTTACTTAGATCCAGTGGCGGAAAATAGTTCAAAAATTAGCGTTGTTGCAACAAAACCTGTCAAGGGATTGCAATTTTAGAAAAATCAATTTTACTTATAAGTGGCCATTTTTTTTAATTTTTAAATCAGATATGAAATTTTTTCATTTCAAAATCTTAAACAAATACAAAAAAGTCTTTATTGTTTTATAAATAGCTCGTTTGTGAATATTGAATACTTGAAAAACTGCAATAAATGATCTACAGCCTTCTTCTTTTTTTACATAAATAATAACAATATATTTCTTTTAATAAAATTTTTCATCTGAATAACATGAAAATAAATTATCTACATAATTTTTTCCCGAAGAACCTATTCTAATAAAAGAAAATGGGCATTCAGAATATCAAATATGTTTTTGTCAAGGTGCTCAGAAACGAAGCCCAAATCCAAAAACATAGGACGATTTTGCGACTAGGCAGCTGCCCAGAGGCTCCAGACTAAGAAGATACAGCAAGCATTTCATCAAAAAAAATTGTTATTAGACAAGTATTTCAAAAACTAATTTTAAGAATGATAAAATATTTGGATAATAATACCTTGTCAAACGTAATTGTTAAGACACCGATCTATTCTATTATGTTGATTTAACAATATTTATAAACAATGGGCATGTGTTTATAAACAGAGGGAGTGGTCTCCTCAAAACTTTCTCTCTAATAAATTTGTCATGTCATATAACGCGTTTCACGACACTGGCGTACAATAGTTGCGAAATATTAACTTTTGGCGAGAATTTAGCGCTTTTACTGAATCCATCTTGCCGTCTTTGGCTAGTTTTTGGCATTTAATCCTTGGCACGCAGTTAATAATATGCGAAAATAGAATTTGCACTTTAGATACATTTTTTCAATCGTTTGAAACAAAAATTATGTTCAAAATTGCATTTATAATCATAAAATCCAATACTTAATGTATTTAAGTCATTAAATGTTTGAGTTATCAGTTTTACGTGTTTCTGAAAACACAGACAAACAGACAGTTTTTTTTTTTTTTTTGGTTTTGGATCAAACTTTGATAAGTGCCTACACAATAAATGTTAATTCTGTGTACTGAGTCTTATCTATTTAGTTGCTATCATGCTAAAACATATTTGTGCAGCTGGGCAAACGGACATTCACTAAAAATATTTTACTCAAAATTTATATAGAAATTTTCAAATTTAGAGTTAAGACCTTATACCAAATTTCAACCATCTAGCTCAAAGCATTTTTTGTTTATCTTTGTCGTAGATATACGTAAATTTTTCAAAAATGTGTTTTTCTATCTCAGAAAGGTCTAAAACTTGAAGATTCGTCAAAACTTCAAGTTTGAGTTTTTTGATAATTATTATACTTTCTCTATACTACATAATCTAAAAAATAAATTAAAATCTATACAATCCGGATTGACGCATAATCAAAAGTTCCAGTAAATAAATAAATATCTCCGAAAAGTTGCTAAAATAAAATAATTAATCTAAGTAAGCATTTTACCGGTTGATTTTATTATAAATGTAATGGAAATTGGAAACTACACTTAGTCTATTAAAAGAACTGCACAATTAAGACTACCTAAGGCTATAAATGCCTAGATTTTCACAGCATGCGTAATTGATTAGAAAAATTAGAAAGAAAGAAAAAGTAGAAAAACTCTGGAAAACTTTGAGGGGGGGCAGAGTATCAAAGAACGATCAGTTGTCCACTTTTAAAACCGTATATGATGGAATTGCTGTAGTGGTATTTATTAATTCAAAGGTAGAAAATACTCGTTCTAGTATTCAGGAAAAAGAACATCGTAATTACTATAAAAACAGAAATGCAATTGTAAAAAATATTTCGGGCATTTCTACAACTTTGCAGTTTACGTGCATGGAAGAGCTGAAACAACTTTGGTCTGGCATAATCATTTCAAAAATGCAATGGCAACTCAGGTGTCATAATGGTTATCTAGTCATGTTCAAAATTTTGGCATCTATTCAAATGCCAGAATCCTGGCACAGAGGTAGCGCGTCTTCCTCGTGATCCGGGCGTCCCGGGTTCAAGTCCCGGTTTGGGCATGATTGTTCTGTGTTCTATCAGTAAGATGTATGAATGTGCTTCCTTGTAAAAAGGGCCTGTGCAAACGTATGTGATGAGTGTGTAGCTAAGTCGTAATCTTCGCCCTAGTTGGCGCTTCTTCAAAAACAAGAGACCCTCCTTCAGCTTAAAACCGCTGACGACCGTCACCGCGCTTGTCCATGGCGATTGCCATTAAACAACAACATAATTTCAAAATAGTGATTTTATCAAGTTGGATCAAACGATAATTTATGTTTTTTCCCCTCAACGTTAATTTCTACATTTTGAGTTAAAAAAATTATGAATCGTATTCCGATTGTAAAAAACGTCTCATTTCAATCATGCACTAGAACCTTCAAATCCTAAATATGAAACAATACAGATTTCTTTTACTGAAACTGTAATTTTTGTTCTAAAATATTTTACTTTTTAAACCATTTTACCTCTAACTCCTCTCCTTCCTTTCAAAATCCCGTTATCATTTTTAAATGCTGAGTTAGCAGAATCCCCCGCCAAACCGTATGGATTAAATAAGACCCGATTTCAATCGTTGCCATCGGAAAAAGCAATTCAAATTCATTCATATGTTTTGAATGAAAATAAGTACGTTTTTATTTTGCTTCTAACAGTTTGCTACAGTTTCAAGAGAATACCTTTTACGGTGCTCAGTGAAATGAAAAGAATTTTCCTTTCTATTCGCTAATCGCCTTATTCACGCATGCGTAAAATTTCGGTGAAAGTTTTCTCCTTTCAGATGATCATAGGGAATTTCCCTACTTTCTGTTTATCTTATACATAAAAGAAGGCTTTTTTTTCATTTATTAATAAATAAGCAATATTAATTCCACATAATGAACAATATAACAATAATTAGGTGTCGAGTACGCATACAATTCCATCCGAATTTCCATTTAATCGAAAAGTGGTAGTCTCTTGCACCCCAATAATTTCATTAGGATTATCTATTTAATTTTCGATTAATTAGAGTATATTTTTAGTAAATATTACTTTGATTAATTAGCTATGTTCGTAAAATTCCGAAATCTGTCCATTTGTGTCAGTTTTGCCACTTTTGCCACATTTCATAACAAGTAATAAATTTAAAAATTTTAAATCAACTCCTGCTTATATCAACAAAGAATTTTTTTTATTTTAGTTACTTTTTATTAAATAATTACAACTAATATAAAAAATATTAAAAAATTATTGATTTTCTCAGGAATTGAACTCCCATTCTTCACCTTCACATGAAAGATACTGAAAACTTGGCATTTTATCGATTGAGCTACTACCTGTTGATTTGGATTTTCATAAAAAAACTGTTTAAACTCTATTTAAAGTATTAAAGATTAATTAAATTTAATAAATGAATTAACATCTTTAAAAACTTTATTAACAGTAAGTGTCATCCACTATAAATTTAAAAAAAAATGTATTTGAACCTGAGGGGACGAATAAAAAGCATTTTATTAACGATTGAAAATTTGAACAAGATGTGTGGGGGGATTGAAAAAATGGGTGATAACTTATAGCTATCCATTGATGGCATTTTGAGATCATAAGCATTAATATAAAACGAAAATTGACACAATCGGTACAGTAATTACCAGTCTCTATAAAGTTTTTTTACTGTATAGAGAACACCCAGAAGAGAGAATTTTTAAGCTTTCTCTCGTAACTGAAGAGGTGGCCAATGACCTCTGTCATATTTTCTAAACTTTCATATAAAATAAAATTCTATTAAAAAATAAATAATTGGCGAGATAAGTAAAGTGCTTGGGGGCTGGGGTAGTTGTTTCATTGATTTTGCTATATATGATATAGTAACTTCTATAGAATATTTATTATATGCTCTATGGTAGTATTTCTTCTTCTATATGGTATTTTGCAAGGATGGGACTGAATGATCTCAATTGAAAGAGAATGCAGCAAAATAAAACGAATGATGGTTGTCATAGATAAAAGAAAAGAGTTATAGAAGTCACTGCAATTATTAACTTACTTTTCTTTTTGTATGATATTTGTCAATTTTTCTTACAGAGAGTTGGACGAGTGATGCAGTATAAGTTGTAAACTGTGGTTTAATCACATCCTTTATTCAAAGTTATTAATAATTACCTTTGCAACAGGCGAAAGTATATTTCGAGATGCTGCATCGAAAATTTGGCTGAGTTAGAACCTAAAATCGCTTTATACGCCTGACAAAATGATGGAATAATAGAAAAAAGGTGACATTCTTAAATCCATTATTGGAGCAGCAGAACTCACAGCTTATCATTTTATAGGAGGAAAAATCACAAATTGGCTCGCTTCCAATTTCTTTTTTGCTTTCCTTCATTTTTTTACTTCCAAACTCTCCGAAACAAATACCTTGGCCTTTATATTTTCAGTTCACTTTAATATTCTATTTAAAAAATATTTCTTGCTTATTACATGTTGTTAACTTTTTCAATACTAAAAACATTATACTATTTGTAATAATATGTATAAAAAGATATGTTTTGTAAATGCCAAATTCTTAGATCAATTCAACTTTAACTGGGAGATGAGCAAAGTTAGAGTAAGCCAAATAGATCTTAAAATAAGTGTATTTAATATTATTTAAATGGATATAAATTGGCATTAGACATTGTATGTATGAATTTTAAGATTATTTCTGTTGATTTAACATTTCAAAAAATATCTTAACTGCATTGTTTATTTCTCAATTGACAAGACGCCTGAGTTAGTGGCTATTCTGAATTTTTAAACAAATCTACGGGCATGATCTACCCGAAATTTTCTCGTATACTCTCTAATGAATATTCTATCCCGGCCTTGATAGCATAAAATTGTTTACCTTGGCAAAAGCTGTACATGCCATGAAAATTCAGATTTTTATTTCCAAGTCCCGTATTTTGATTTCAGTGATGTATGTTTCGCAATATAGCAAAGAAACCTGTATTTACGTATTATTTACATAATATTTGCCAATAACCGATTTACAAATTATAGATATTTGGCGTAAGCGTATTTGTTTTTATTGACTCTCGAATGCAATCTTCGGGGATTATTCGCTAGCAAGATGTTAACACACAAATACAAGAAAATCAAATATGTATTTTGGACATCTTTTTTGGACATCGACAAGTAGAAACCAAAGTTTGATATAAAACTGCAACTTTATTTTTTATATCACATGTTAAATTTCCTATAATTCATTGCATCTTTGAGTTACTGTGTTTACGTGCACATGAAAGTACCGTCAGTTAGACGATGAACTCTTTAACGGATTTGGTTAGAAATTTCACACAGAAAAAAAAATTTAGATGCGCAATCCACGATTCAAATTTCCTCAAGCTAGCTCTTTACGTTTTTCAATTATTATGTTCACTAGTATTAGGACATCTGGACAAACAAACCTTACACTGAATGAATTTCGTTCATTGACATAATTCTACTAACATGGTATGAAGACTGCACACAAAATTTCATTCGTCTATCTCAAATCGTTTTTGAGTTATAGAATTGGCATACAAATAAGCATGATTCCAACCAACGGGAATGGTCTCCCCCAAACTTCCTTGCCTACTCTACATTAAACGCCTTATTCCCCCCTTCCTCAGTATAAAATTGTAGGCCTTAAGGAAAGTTACGAACCATTAGTATGCATAGATGAACAATGACTACGAAATATAGTTCTTTGGAGTCAATCTACATTTTTATTAAATCTTGCGAGAAAATATATATTTTGGAGACATTTTTGTTGTCGATTGATGCCTAAATTTAATACGAAATTACTGCTGCATTCTCAATGCATACCGAATTCCATCCATTTTGTATTTGTATTTATAAATTATTATATTTATATACATTAAGAAGGCCCAAGCCGTCAGTTGTTCAACTTTTTGATTGATTTGGTTCAAAATTTCATAAGAATCTATATTTTAGATTCTAAACCAGTGTACCAAATTTTATCTACCTAGTTCTTGATGTTTTGCAGATATCAAGATGTCTTGCACTTGAACAACCAGATAGACATACTTCTTTTGAATGGATTTCGTGCAGATTTATAGATCAATTTATAAAGTTGATCATAATTCTATGTACAAAATTTTAGCCTTCAAAGTGGTTTTGAGCTATCTTGTTCATAGTTTACTAGACAGACATAATGTAGATCGAACGATGAACAAGAAAATATTCACGCTGAATAACTGGCAGAACTAGTTTCTGTTAGCCTATTTGACATGAGTTCGCTTTCTTGCAAACCAAACAAATGTATCATACTTAAAGAAACTGTTAATCAGAACCGTACACACACACACACACACACACACACACACACACACACACACACACAAAAAAACCGTCAACTCAGAATGAGCTTTGTGATGAACTACAACAAAGAAAAGTTCTTCTAGTAAACCAATTATTATAATCACATCCGGGTCACCATTGTGGGTGAATGGTAAGGATCGAACTCGCAACATTAGGGTTTTTTGCCGAGTAACATAGCCACTAAAGAACTCACGCCCAGAATTTGTTATCTGGCACATGAAGCCTCCACCATAAATTTTTCGAACTCGGGAAAAATTCCGAAGCGTGGTAGCTAGTCAAGATATCGAGGGGGGTTTTTTTTGCGATTTTAATATAAAATTTCTATACTTGGTTACGAGAAAATAAAAATGCGTTAATCACATTTAAGATGTCTGAAACGTTGAGATTCGTCCCAACATAAGGTCGAATTGTTTGACGTTTCCATTGATTTCTATTTGTATACTTCGTGTATTAAAAATTAAAAACAGAATTATTTATGAAATTTCAGTACTGGTGCTACAACGACGGTTTTAGCTTCATGTGACCTGTTTGTGTTCCACATTTAATGAAACTTTAATGAAGTTGCTAATTTCCTCTTCCTCTTTGGAGAGTTAGTTGAAATAAGAATTGTCGGATGATGCTAATTTGAGATGCCATTACTGGGCCGTAGAAGTAGGACAACTTCCTTTCAGTGTTTGCTTGAATTTTTGCTTTTCGTTTTTTTCTCTCATATGAACTATTCACAGAGAGAGAAAGTGTTGTAATCTTTGAGAAATTCGAGTTCTTCAAATTTTGATGAATTCCAATTTTTTAAACAACCTTGAGGTGAAAAATGGCATTTAGGAAATTATGTAAATTTACAATAACAATAACGAGTAATATAAAAAAAATTAAAGTCAATTCCTATTTATGTAAACAAAGAAATTTTTTTATTTTAGTTACTGTTTATTAAATAATTACAATTAATATAAATAATCTATCAAAAAATTATGTCTGGCTAAAACAAAATCAAGTGCATGAAGTTCCAACGCCGATTGAGGCAACGCAATTGCGTGAATTTTTTATACCAGTTCGGTATAAAAAATTCGGTATAAACAATACAAATTAGAAATTTTTAATATCCTTTATTCTGTTTTATTTTAATTCAAAATGAATCCGAAAAAAATCGATGAATTAACAATGTTTAATATTAAATGCATCAAACATCAAGAAAACATGCCGAATCATTTGAAATAATCGGTCGAAAATATGTTAAGCCTAACCTCATTAGCGTGGGAAAGGAACACACTGAAGTCTTGCTCATTTGGCGGTGGGGAAATGAAGATTTTTGGCAGAAAAGTTAGTTTTTAATAAAATAAAAAATTAACCAAATTACTGAATTAATATTTTTAAAAAACTGTATAAACATCAAATGTCATCCACAACAAGTTTTTAAAAATATAGTTCAACTTGCGTAGATGAATACAAAATCTTTTATTAACAACTGGAAATTTAAGCAAGATATATCTTTATACATAAAATTCTTCTGTGCGTGTGTATGTGACTGAACTCCTCCTAAACGGCTGGACTAATTTTAAAGAAATTTTTTGAATGTTCAAGCAGATTCGAGAATGGTTTAGATTCACAAAATATCTAATTAAAATGTTAATTAATTAAAAATTAATCAACATTTAGAAGTTTTTTTAAAAAAATAACTTTCAAAAATATCATCACAAGAAAATGATTTCTATATCAAATTAATGTATAAAACATTATCTTTTTAATGATATCAATTTTTTACCTGCAAATTAAATTTTTATTTATAAGGAATTTTTAAATAAATATTTTAACCATGGATTTCGTTCAAAATAACAATTTAATCCGTACAAGAATGGCCAAAAAATCATCTTTTATCCGCATGTTGCCATCAAGTTGACAAAAACTCTGAGGGAAAAAAAGTTATTTATTACAGCAAATCCGGAAAAATTAATTTTTCAGCACGTGATGCGATGAAATAAAATAAATAAATATGATATTTTCTTTAAAAAATTATGATAAAGTGTCTGTAATCGTTCACAGTGTCTATATTATTAATTCAATAATTCAACTTCTTGAAAGCAATCATGGTTTAATTCATGCAGAATATCGGTTCAAATTCGGAATCAACGGTCAATTTGTAAATCTTTAGTAATGGGCATATATATTGTAAAGTTATATGGTGTTTAGTACATAGGTCTGTTAACAAATGATCTAAATGAAATAAGTAACTATATTCTATGTAATTTGGATCGATAACCACTTTGATGAGTTACGAATTTAAAAACATTTCATACTCTGCTCTGGGAGTCATATTTAATAAAATATTCTTGAGGCACCAATATTTTAAACTGGAAAAGTTGTACTTCAATGAACTAAACCAATCATTAAAATTGTCAGATTTATGAAATTTTTAATCTTGCTATTCTATATAAATGAACGATATTAGATCTCTTCATCGACCATTCCAAAGAAACCAATTACCTTCTAAGATTTCGCTAAAGTGATTGGCCTAGATTATGAAATAGTCGATTCTTCTGATATTATAATATTCAAAACTTAATAAATTGATCACATTTAATCGCAACAGATTTAAAAATTCATTTATTTAAAAGTTAGAGCGTCAAGGAAATTCGGAGAATATGATTCCTTAGGACAAAAGGATTTTAAAAGGTTTAAAATATTTTACTTTAAAACCTGTCATGAGAACAAATTACATAAAATATTAATTGAACATTTTAGAATGCAGTGATACTGACGAACCGACTGGTCGCCGTTGGTGGTTAGTATATTGTTACGTTTTTAGCGTAGCGGGTTCGGACTGAATGGACTTTACTTGAGCACAGCACAAACAAATTTATTTACAGCTATTTACAGGATGACTTGATAAATTAAAACTTCAGATAAAAACAATCCAGCAGTCAACAGTCACTTACAGCGTAAATGCAAGCCTTACGCACCATCAAAACAGACTGTAAAACAGCTATCGCATAGCCCAACAAACAGTAAATTGCAGCGAGCTCAATAACACAACGTTAACAGCAAACATAAACACAGCTCACTAATAACAAGCGAGAATCCGCTAGTCCAGTGAAACGTTTCCCTTCCGAGAGAGGAACTCCGAATGTGGCAGCCCGTCCCTTATATAGCCGGGCGAAAGAAACGCGAAGCTTCGGAAATCACCACGAAAAATCCAACGACTGCCAGACTATTCTTTCGCCAAACCAACCCGGCTGGCGCCAAGCTCTTTGACACCGTCGCCACTCACACTCCCTTCTGTGCTTCCAGAGGCGTTCGCCCGCTTGCAACAAAATGTATATGAGGAAAGTGTGAACTAATAGTAGGAATTCAAAAAAAAAGCCTAATGAGCTGGAGGGATGAAATTTAACGTATGGTTTTTAAATCAGATTTGCAGATTAATTTTTTAACAGAATTTGTTAAAGGGATGAAATTAATTTTCTAATATCCTGGGCTTTTTTTCTTCACTTTATTGAGTGAAGCCATTACGCCATTAAACCACTATAAGTTGAACAATCATTTTGCTAAGGGGGAGTAAAAAAAACCACCTCTATATATTTAAAACAATTACGAAAACCAAAGAACCAGTCCTACAGCCACAACCTTTGATCTGGTTTTGTGAGCGTTTAAGATAGACTCCTATTACGAAGACTATCTGTTGCAATGGTTCTTATGACTTTGCACATGTTGAGGAAAAGATAATCATAGTTTTGTTTGGATTTTAACTGGCTTGGGATATGCTGTTAGAACTGTAAAAATCTCGGATGAGTTCGTAAATGACCAAATGAGAATAAAAGTAACTGTATACAAAATAAAAATATTTAATGCATTTTTTTCCTCTCTTATCCTATTTCCATGAGATGATAAGGCAATGTCTCAATGCTTAACAGAATCAGCTTGTTTGTTTTCTAAAATATTCAAAGAATAAATTTTATTTTAAATAATCTAGTATGAAACTTTCAAAGTTTCAACTTGTGAAAAATTAAGGCCTGAGGAAAAGTTAATTAATGCTTATTTTATAAATCATATCATCCATACAACCTCGTGAAATAAGATAACGTTTGTCAGAAATTTCAACTATTAATATCTATTTATTAAATTTATTGCATGACTATAGTAAGTGACACCAAATGTCCTGAATAACAATTATAAAAATAATTAGCATAAAAGTTTTATTAAGTTCGAGACGTATTTAATTATTTCGTTCATTAATTACAAATCTCGAAGTGAAGAATTGCCCTACTGGAATTTTCTTGATCAGATGATCCATAGTTTTGCTTGAAGGCATTCATACTTCCATTTTAATTTTAACTTTTATTGAATCAATTACAAAATTAATCCTTTCATTGCAAGACATAGATCCGTAACTTATCTCTCCAGTTTCAGCTTATCCTCACGCGATCAGTGCATTTGGTAGAGGTGAAGGTGGCATTGACCAATTCATAACAAATTCTCTTTTGACAAAAACTTGCACTTCTCCAAGCTCGGTGTTCGAAACCGAAGTACACGTAACCTATCGAAGATATTTTTCAAAGCAAAAGATCGAAGTACGAGGATTTTACATGAACGATGGACGACCTTATAAGGTTTCTACATCAACGATTGCATCCATTAGCCTTTGAAACATCCACTGTGTACTTGTTCAATTGTACTTTGAGTGTTAACATTTTTTTTTCTTCTTATCAACCTATGATTCATCTTTCAGTCGAAAGGATATTGTTTAACTGTAAACATTTCAAGACTGATTCCTTTCTGATGATTCAATACAAACTAATATTTGGACAGTGATAAACAAAAATTTGAACATTTTCGGTAACTGTTAATATTCTATATTCCTAAGAATTAACGTGACTTAAGAAATTTTGATGTGTGTTATTGGCTTTTAATGTAAATAGTGACTCAAAATATGCACACATTTTTGAAATAATATTGCTACTAACAAAGCCATTTTGTGAAAAATCAATATACTTGTAGCGATTGAAGGTCGCGGCACGAATTTGCGACGTTTGAGCCAGTAGCCGAGTATCATACCGATCGAGTAAAAGGGACCCTTCAGCTTGAAGGATATTATCTGGCTTATAAGGATGACGCTACAGTACTCCTCTACCAGTGAGTCGGACGAGAGACGAACGATATTTGAAAGCGCCAAGCGTATGGAGAGCATGCGAGTTCGTTGGTGCGTCCAGTTAGCAACGGCTTTGGTGCGTCAAGTAAGAGACGGCTTTGTTGGCTGGTAGATGGCGCCACGACTGTTGCGGAAGGTTGCGTTGTAAAGGTCACCAATGTAGCAAGTGAAGGACGCGGTGCGAACCTGCGACGTTTGGGCCTGTAGCCGAGTATTATACCGATCCAGCAAAAGGAACCCTTCAGCTCGAAGGATATTATCTAGATTATAAGGCTGACGCTACATACTGCATAAATCAAGGGTTGTAATTGCATAAGTACCAACTTAGAAATACTGAAAATCTCATCTTTGTAATGGAAGTTAGTCCCTATTACAGTTTTATTTTCCATCTTACAGGGAAAGCTCCACTTTAAAGAAAAGATAGCTGTAAATATTAGTTTAGCCTTGATTAAGAGTGATTTCAATCAGCTCTTCATCAGTTTTTATTTTATTAATGAGGTGTGAAAGTCTGAAACATAAAATATTATATTTAGCACCAGTTTTTCTTGCTGATATAATCACCACAATCGCTAAAATATCCAGGGACATACATCACTAATAGCTTGAGAATACCGCTAGACCGAACTCCCAATCATCGGGTTAGAAGTCGAGTAGCAAGACCATCAAGCAAAAGTGACACTTTAGCTCGAGGGCTGTTATCTGGCTTATTAAGTATTCATCACAAGCTTTTGAAACTAAATCCAGAAAAAATTACATTAAAATTGTCTTTAAAACAAAAATTCAATCATTTTATTTGATAATTTTTTTTATTCTTCCAAGTAGAGTATGCAGAAGCGGATTGTGTATTGATGTTAGAGGACTATAATACTCAGTCCATTTTTTTTCTATATATAAATTTATCTATATTTTAGGAGAAAATTGCACAGTATTTCAAAAAATGTTCGATTTTCTTCAGTTGTGTAGTACTAACAATTTTTTTAAAATCAAGATAACTTACTAACAAAAGTGAAAAATGTAATTTATTTTACTAACAAATGATCCAAATTTATTTTTTTAATAGTCAAAATTTAAATTTTGAAGAATTTATTACAAGTATTTCCAAGATACGAGACATCATACAGAGTATGTTTACTATGTAAAGTTCTGCTACTGCAACGATATTTAAAGAGATTTCTGCCTGAATTGATAATTTGGTTTTAGTTTCAATAAAGTAAATGTATGAGATAATAATTACATTTTTTTCATTTCTTTGAACGAATTATTTTTTAAACAAAATATTTAGTTTTATACAGACAATTTTTTAATCATTGCAAAAAAAGCAAGATTTTTTTTATCAATTTATATAAATTTTTTTGGTTTTAAAATTTATAAGAGATGTTTTTTTTTTTCAGAAGTCTCTAAAAAACATTATAAAATATAATTTTATATTAAATTATTATAATATATTTATAATATAAAATAATTTGTAATAAATTAAATTTATATGTTAAATAATGTTTTATTATTATATTATTTTAATATATATACTTTTTCTTCTATTTCAGAAGTACCTCAAAACAAAAACTCGAAGCGCATTGCAGAGTAAACCAGTTCCAGTAATTTAAGAATAAGAGAAATCGTTTGCGGACAAATGTTTGCCATAAATACCTTACTGAACTTCTGAAAGAATCACCAAGAAATCTAGGAATCATAGGAATTTATTATTAATGTCCAGTTGCTATTCAAACTTCAAACAAATTCCTTTTATAAAAGGAAATAAACACTCCGCTGCCGTAGTTGTGAGTTGAGGAATAAACAACAAAATGAGAAAAGTCAGCCATTTACTCATATATCTTATGCAGCACAAAGAAAAAGCTAGTCGAGTGTAATAAAAGATTCCATAAACGAAGTAAGGAAAAAATATCGGAATGAAAATAAATATCTTCTAAAAGGAACGAATTACAATCGAATCGTCTGCAAATGTAGAAGTACATTCTCGGCTACCTTTCCAGCTTTCACAGGAGACTTCTTTTTTGTGTTCGAAAATGAATCTACAGTAACATTCTTTTTGAATAGGGAATTTTTTCAAAGTCACTTCCGCTCTTGTTTTCAAAAGAAACTAATAAAATTAGGTTAGAGTGTTGATGCGAATCGAATTCGTCTTTTTATTTTTCTGCTCTGAATGGAATAACAGATATTTATTTATTAATGTGAGACAGCGTTTCTCTTTCGATTATATATCATCGTCTTGTCAGGTCATTAAAATAAATTAGAAATCTGAGTAGCAGTCTTTTTCTTTTTATGCTTATAGAAATATTCGGAATAGTTAGGGAAAATGTTTCTAGAAATAAAGGATTCCTTGTTCACTTTTTTTGTACGTATTTTCTTTGGTGTTAAGCAAAACTTGATAGCAGCGAGACAGAATTTGGGCTAATCGATTCAGATAAAGAAAATGATTGCAGGTCGCAGAATTTTTTTAAATATATTTATATTTCAATAATTCAAAGAATAAAAATAAGATACAAGTACACAATTAAACATATTGTATAACCAGTGGCAACTGACGACTAGTTGGTTAGTCGGGATTAATAATTGCTAAAATTTTCAATTAAATATTTTTAGAAATTTGGTTTTTTTATGACGTTTTCAGCAAAATATTTTTAAGCTTCAGATTTTGAGTGGGGTTTTTTAGTCAAACTCATGCTATTATAAAAGCCTTACTCCTTTTCTGTTCATTGTATTATGTATCTTACTAACTTTTTCCCCAGCAAGTCCAGTAAAATTTCAATCGCAATTTGAAGCAAAAGTGGCTAAACTTTAATTCACCCAAAAACTTCAACAAATTCATTTTACTGAAACCAAACGTATTTTTGTACAAATATGATTATAGAAAACCGAATCATTCAGCTTTGAAATATTATATGCCCTTCAGAATATTTTTGTATATAATTTATACAATATCTCAAAGAATTATTTGATAGAAATGTCACTGATTCATCATTAAATTAAGAGTTTAGTTTTACTTTCAAAAGACATTAAATGAAGCAAACATTTTATTTTGTTTCAGTCAATAAATACAACTTTGAAAAAATTGTGAAATCGGAATTTTATACAATCGTTTGATTCAAAGGAATTATATTCAGTAAAATATTTTCCTGACTGCCAACTTAAAAAAAAGATTCAAATGAAATATGCTATGCATATTTCAATGTATCATGTCAGAACATCATTTCTTGAACGGCCAAGTACAACGTGCTCGTGCAAGATAAATTATATTTTTATTCATTTTAATCGTTACATTGAATGAGTCACTTTAGTATTGCAAACGATTTAAAAAAAACTTTGTCCCGCATTGATGGTTTTAAAAAAATATCACATTTCCTATTTATTTTATTTCATATAATCATGTGCTGAAAATGATATTTTTCTAGGTTTTATTTGCTTTATTTATTAATTTTTTAAAAAATCAGAGTTTTTGTAAATGTGACTGCAGCACGTTATTAAAAACTGATTTTTTGAGATGCTCGTGCAGATAGTAAAATTTCTATTATTCGCCTATGGATTTTTGTTGAAGCCACAAACCTCATTCCCCAAACAACATCATGTTCTGACATGATAGAAAAATCGATTCATTCAGCTTTGAAATCCAATATGCTCCACAGAATATTTTTTTATATAATTTATTCAATATCTCAAAGAATTATTTGATAGAAATATCACTGATACATCATTAAATTAAGAGTTTAATTTTACTTTCAAAAAAATTAAATGATGTAAACAACATTTTATTTTGTTTCAGTCAATAAATATAACTTTCCAAAAATTATGAAATCGAAATTTTACACAATCGTTTGATTCAAGGGAATTATATTCCGTAGAATATTTTCATAATATGCCAGCTTTTAAATAAAAAAAAGGCGTTTTTGTACTCCACAACCAAATATGATCGAGTTGTGATTTTGAATTAAACTATTTTTGGTCAATCGGTAATTTTGTAAATTTCAGCCTAATCAGTCTTGAAATAATTCCGAGTACTGATTGGCATATCTTCTTTGATACGGTCTGTTGAATAGTTTAATATTGTTTTTTATGAGATAGCCATATTCAAATTTCTACAATTCACTTATTTTAGTTCTAATAGAGTGGACCTTTCTTTCTATATAAAATGTCAATGTCTTAAGAAAATTTTCTAAATATGTCTCATATAGCCGATAATTTGCATTAAGATACAAAATTCATAATTCATCAGACTTACATCATCATCATCATCGCATAAAATAGTATTCATTATTTCATTCAGACCATTTTTCTGAACAGGTGTATATACGTTCATAGTAAAGCTTAGATATTAGAAGTTGGAATCCGATAAGAATGGAGTCCAGTATATATAAATTAATTATGTTTCCCTTAAATGCTATAGAATTATATAATCAACATAGAATTTTAAAAGTGTACAAAAACCATGTTCTTGCATTATCTTTCTAGAGGAACTATGTCTATTTTCTTTATTACAAACACGTATTAAAAATTTCTTCCCCCCTCCCTCCCATCTTCTTCTTCTTCTTTAGTTTGCTGCAAGAGATGATTCAATTTTTTTTTTTAAATTTGAGTCTCTGTCAACGTGATGGCAACACAATGATAAAAACCAATTTTTCTCATAACCTCATAATACTTGTGTAAACCTTATATTTTATTTAATATTAAATAAATTGTTAAATAAAAAACCAATTTTTCAGATACCCTCATAATACTTGTGTAAATTAAACTTTATATTATGTTTCATATGAAATAAATTGTTAGAAGGTATACTTAAACTATTTTCTAAAATTAAAATAGTTTAATTTAATTTTAATTTTTCAATTTTTGAGCACATTTAAAATAGGAACTTAATCTATATGTTAAAAAATGACACCATTAAAAAGATAATTTTTTATATTGTAAAAGCTGCAAAAATAATTTTATACTGCAGTACTTTCAGATGATGCAAAAAGATTCTAAAATTTTATAATTAAAGTTCCAAAAAAAATTCCTTCCAATGTGCACATTCTCACCCTTCACAGTATATCTTAGTTAAATTTGGAAACTTTAGGTCAAACAACCTAATCTATAGATCGCTAATACACGCATACATTTACCTTTATTATGATATAAAGATGGTCAATCAACCAGTAATCAATTAATTAGTTCATGATTATTGGTTGATTAGTAATCAGAAAAAGAAGTGAAGAAAATCAAAATTTACACGTGCATCGCATGATTTTACATCGACTCCATTATTTCTCTTTTTTAAAAAACTTCTGCTAATTATGATTAGCAATAGTAATCTAATAGCAATGCGCATAAAATCTCATGTGCAGAACTATTATATTTACTATGAATATCTAAAAGTTAAGTATTTTCCCTTTTTAACGGCGCAGTCAACAAACTAAGATAATCTGGTATTGATCTAAGAATCACGGTACTGGAAACCATAAAACGCAGTTCAGTAAACTTAAGAGGTACATTTAAATTGCCTTAAAACAGTTTTTAAAATCCGGATTTAGAAGCAAAGCCGATTCCGATAAACATCGTCTGCTACTACAGCTAGCAGAGTTATCAGCAAACCGCACCTGTTATAATTTTTTTTTTATCTAAATGTTTTGCTGATGCAGCGGAATTGGCTCCCCTCTTTACTCGGTAACTTCCGTCTTTAAGCTCCGAGTAACTGGATTAGTATCACGACAAGTCAGTTATAAAAAAAAAGGGTAGTCTCGCAATTCCTGAGGATTCTTCTTTCATAGGAGAGTCTTTTCAAAGCTGTTCGTCTGCAATTAACGAAAAGGAACTCGAAGGTCGCTTGGCCAAAGAATCCTTTTGTATTCTATTTTTCTATTATTTCCCATATTCGTAAACTTTGAAGAAAGAAATCAAAAGATCTGAAATATTGAAGGTAGAACTCAAGGATTGCAAGCTAATGCTTTACAAAAATATATAACTGGCTTTATTTTAATTTTTTCCTTTGAAAATGTATAAGTAAACAGAAAAGATAAATAGTATCATGAAGGACAGATTCTGTTGTAAATATTTAAAAGATAAGGTTAAAGAATAAATTGATGTATCATTATGAATTATTTTTTCTGTAAATTTATTATTATTAAATATGAAAAAATCATTTATTTTAATTTCGTATTTTTTAATTGCAATTACGACTGCTGTAGCATTGATTATAAATTAGCGAATTGCAGTTTATTTTAAAATAATACCTTCAAAAAATTAACGACAAAATTAAAATATAACAAAAATGAAATTAGCGAGATAAGTTGTTTTATAAAAATGAATATTTTATAACCAAAATTCCTGCTTCGAGCATTTTTTATTATCATTTTCATAAAATAAATCTAAAAATAGCTCATTACGAAGAAAAAAAGTTACCGAGCCTGGAATAATATCTCAGACAGGTCTGGTATTATCATTAGTTGGTCTATGCCACCGCATAATGGCGCCACAACAAACCCTTTAATTGATATTGCCGTTTGCTCTTTGGACTTCCGTGTTTGTCATTACTACTAAAAGACATTATATGTATTTAATTTCAATTGTAAATGTTGAATTATTTATGTTTAGGAATCATGGATGATTTAAATACAAACTAGTGAATATCACTGAAAATTATGGGGCACTATTAAAATTCTTTTTTATGGAATTCTATTAATATTTCACTAATTAAAAAATTTATGAATTTATTCTATCGAATTAATTTTTAATATGAAGCTCTGCTTTATTTTTCTATGTATAAAAATTTGTAAATATACATTGATAAGGGGCATATAAAAATTTTATTTGTTCTTTGGGACATGGATTTTTCTTCGTCTTGAGGCACCAAGTATTCTTGAACCGGCTTTGCTCTCAAAGAATGGCATTATTTTTTACGTAACTTCAACATATTTTTAAAATAATTTAGAATTATAAAAATAATTATATTATCTTAAAAAGTTTTTCAATTTTAAAATTAAAACGAGTTGGTATCTTACCAACAGATGGCGCCACAGTTTTCATTCAATTTTTTTTAGCGTACAAATTATATAAATCAATTTTACACCAAAAAAGTAAATCGGTGGAATTTTAAATCAATCAATCAAAAGTTAGACGAATTGTCTATCCTAGTGAATGTGATAGTGAGAAATATAATTTTTTAGATTGCGTCCTTACACTCTAATAAATTAATAAATAATACCTTGGAAATTGCCTTACAGAAAAAGGGAAAGGAAATATCGGATATCTTCTGTTTTAGCTAACAAAAAATAAAGCTCAGAAATTGCTTTAAGTTTGAATTCTGAAGAGAATTTTGCAATGCATTAATTAAGAATTCTAGTTATAACTTATACAAAACATGCCGAATGGACTTAGAACAGGCTTCATACCTTACTGTTTATCTTTTTTTCACATTTAAAACTTATTATTATTTATTTACTTATTTATTTCCCATTTATATTTAAAAAATTTCCAAATACTTTCTCTTTTCGGTAATATCGATGTAATATTGGCATTTTGATAACTGAAAATCTAAGAAATAATTATCTAATTCTTTATTTATATCGAAAAACAAAGAATTTGGTCAATTTTCATTTCTAAAAATTAATTAGCATCATCTAACAATTACTGTGTTTAACTTTTTGTATATGCTTTTTTAAGGAAAATAAAGCGAAGTGAGAGTTAATGTCTTTCTTTTTTCAGTGACAAAAATTTTACCGTTTGTGATCTGGAAGAGTTTAAAAGTTAGAGAAATATATTTGTTTCGATACTTATTGTAGAAGCGTGATTAATGACTATCATAATTTCTAATAAACAGAGCCTTTCAATGGAATCTCAATAATGAAAGGGTTGAATATTCAGAGGCGTGTCTACATAAAATTAAGCCCATGATAAATACTAGACTTGAATATATGTAATCATTCTATATATTTCAGTCTGGTAGTATGCATTTGTAGTCTGATTGATAGTAGAATATATATTACTAGTCTGATAGTAATAGTTTAGATTATACAAGGTGTCCATTATTAAATGACCCTACTTTAAAGTTGTCTACAGCCGAAACTATAGTTCAGAAAGTTATGAAATTTTGTATAGGACATAAGGAAGAGATGGGAATTTGTTTGAGCGAATTAAAAAAAAAGGTCAAAATTTCGCTACTAGAGGCAGTTTTTCAAATGAATTATACATTTAGTTTATTTTTCACAAATTTTTAACTGACTGAAATAAAAAAAAAAAAACTTGACACAAAACTACACTTTTAGTAACAAAATCCTATACCAGGTATGGTATATTTAAGTTATTGAGTTTGCGGTGAATGCTATATAAGCCAGACAACTTCCTTCGAGCTGAAGGAAGCTTGATTTTGCTTGATCGGTATGTTACTCTTCTACTAATCATAAGATTAGGAGTTCAGGTTTAGCGCTATCCGCACACACCGACAATGGTAACCCGGCCTCCGACCTTGGATAAACGCAACCTTTGCCCTTACCTTCGTTCAATTGTCGTGGCGCCCTCTATCGGCAACTAAAAGACCAAGAAGCGCCTTAAATACGATAGTTGTTAACATCACCTACAAAACCTCATATTGATATCGCTCGTCTATCCACCGACTTACTGGTGGGAGAGTATGTGGTGAATGCTATATAAGCCAGATAACTTAATTCGAGCTGAAGAGTCCCTTTTACATGATCGGTATGATACTCGGCTACTAACCATGATATTGGGAGTTCAGGCCTAGCAGTAACCGCTAATTACCGACAAGTTTTTTAAATTTTTACCTTTACGTTTTTCTGAAAGAACAGACCGTCAACCCAGAATAGGATTTGGCTCATAATTTGATAGTTATCTGCTTCATAGTTATTGAATTTGTGTGCCGAATTTTATCTATTTAGATCTCTTCGTTTTGTTATTATCGCGTTAACTTAAATTCGGACAGATTGTTAAAAAACCTAGCTTAAAATCATAAGATTACATATTAATTTTTATATATTCAAGTCATTGAGTTTTTGAGATAACACATTTACATGTTTTTGAAAGTACAGACGCTACTTGTCAGCTTCTTGTTAGATTTGGTCCAAATTTGGGCAGGTGTCCACACTGCATATGTTATTTCGGCGTAAAGAATATATTCAGTTCTCTTGTTCTGTAATTATCGTGTTACTTATATTCAAGGGTTATATTATTGCATAAAATCCTATGAACTGATTTTACACATAATTTGATAGAAATCTGAAAATTTGTTGTAACAACAATATATTTAATTTCATCCGTCTATTTAAAAATGCTTTGAGTTATCATCGTCGCATACAGATAGACCGACGGATATTTTCCGAAAATGTGTTTTCCGAACCTAGGAAGGTCTAAAACTTGGAAATTCATCTAAATCTTGACTACGATTTTTTTTTTTTTTTTTGCTGATTACTATACTTTTGCTAAACTACATATACCAGAAATTTTTTTAAAAAAAGGAGCAAGTGAACTTAAGATTATTACTCTCTCTTTGTCTCCGAGAGAGAGCTGAGGGTGAGTCTTAAAAATAAGAGTGATGTTAGTTTCAGAATAGATTATTCATATAATATTTATATAGTGCACATAAAAGATTTTAAAGGATTTTCATAACAAATAAAGCTATTGAATTTTTTGATTATATATTTCATAAATAAATGACAATTCTTTTTACTTCGAGACTTAAGAATTCTGTTGATATTGTTGTTGGGCTTCTAATGGCACTTACCAAAGATAAACTCGTTGTCAGCAATTTTAAACCGAGGGTGAGTTTTTAGTTTCAAGTAGCGCCAACTAGAGCTAAGAGTACGTCTTAGTTACTCACGCATTAGCTTCGCTTGCACAGCCTCTTTTTACAGGGGAGGGGGGGGGCACATTTGCACATAAATACAGATAGAACAGAACAGAACCTTTTATCAAATTAGAATCAGCAATTAGTAAAATTAAATCTAAACTTACTATTGATATAGAAGTCTGCTTTCCATAGTGAGTTGAAGATTGCTTTATACATTAAAATCTTTATCTAATATTTTTTTTGATGATCGCAATACTTTTTCTTTGTATGTAGATCCACATATTACTATTGCATGTTTATTTATTTATTTTGTTATTAACTACTTCAAAGAGATTGCAATTTTTTTGCAATCTATTTTTCCACCCTCTTTATCAAATGCATTTAAGCGTTCTGAATACATATTTGACCGAAAATAATTCTTTATTATATTGCAGGAAGAGCACCCAGCATTTGTCAAAGTAACCGGTAATGTAAAGAAAAATTCTAACGAAATTAATACATTTAGAAAAATGACTGTAATTTTACTTATTATAGAATATTGCAATTTTTATTTGCGTTACTTACATCTCTTTCATTCAAAATCAAATCCCGTAGCAAAACAATTTCCTGGATTAGTTAGTCATCTACATCTTTATTGTCAAACGTTAAAAGTTTTTGGGACAATTTTCTAATTCTTTTCTGCTAATTTTTTTAACAATATTAAACATTTTATAGTATGAATCATCAAAGTAATATAAGCAATTTATAACCTGATAGATGAGATAAATGACCTTAAATTTGCTTACTTGCTCTATAGTCGTAATATATCTGTAAACTTCGTATGTTTTTAAATTCATCGATTGTTTCAATTAAATTTTTTCTTCTCTTCTTTCCATCCCACCATTACCGTTCAGAAAATTAATTTAATTCTTTGTCATATTGTGGCCGCTTAATCGTGGAACCCCAGTTCATAACCCCCCCCCCAGATAACCGGCCCTGTTTTTATGAGAAAATGTAACTTGTGAGCATAACTTTCTATTTATTTTCTCTTAACAAAGCTTTTAAGATATAAAAAAACACTTTTGGATATTCGGGCTGTTGCTAAATGCAAACAGAAAGCGAAACGAAATTTCTTTTCGCGGTACATTCACCACTCGAGATATGCAAGGAATTCCCCAGCTAAAGAATGGCTGCAATAAAATTTCCCGCTTCTTCCCACCAAGATATCTGCTTCCGGATCGTCATTTTATCGAAGGAAATCAAGTGCGTTATCAGTTTGCAAGGAATTAATCAGTTGTGCTCGCCGGTCGTCTTCTCAGTCGTAACGGATATTCTTTATCGACTGTCTAGTGAAAACTGGCAAGTAAGTTGGCCTTTAATTTCCTGTGTAGATTGAAATTTATTAAATACTAGTCGTCTCAGACGACCAGTAAGTCTGTTAAGAATATTAAGAAATTATATTTGATTTCAGATGTTTGGTTTAGATATAACTTTATATCCATGATTCCGTTAAACTAACTGATATTTACATAATGCCATTTTAATTGTCTTTGGTTTTATTTATTGCATGTATAAACTTTTCTAATGGAAAAAATCCTGTAATACCAAAATGCCACTAAAAAAGCAAACATCCGTTTCATCTGTCTTCTAAATTTCACGATATTTTAATCATTTTTTAACTTTTTTGTATACACTCAGCATAGAGATAGTATTATAATTATCAAAAATTCTAACGCGAGATTTGGACGAATCTGCCGTTTTAAACGTTGTCTGAGTTCGGAAAAAAGAGTTTTGGAAAATGTTCGTCTGTCTGCCTGTGACAAAAAAAAAAATCAAAAATGCTTTGAACTAAAAGACAAAAATTCGATATATGACATTGGGACCAAATTTCCAGATTTCTTTCGAATTTTAGGTAAAACCCACTCAAAGAAAGTCAGTCTGTCCAGTTGTTCGAATGTAAATTTACACAATAACTACGAAACAATATCTACACTTTAGATGTTAAATCTGTGAAACAAATGTTATCATTACATTTTTTTGTTTTGTAACATTTCAAACTGCCGAACGTACGTACGTACCGATGATAGTACAGCCGAATATTCAGATTCCCTCTTAATTAAGGTTATTCGAAACTATTAAGTAGAGAAAATATACCAAATTTCATCCATCTAACTTTAAGTCTTAACCGCAAAGATTCTTCAAAATCTACAGTTGGAAATTCGACAATTGCAATATATTCTCTTTAGATACTTCGTATTTGAGAAAGTAAAAATTAACTAAATTTATTTATTGAAAAATTATTTTTTTAATAAATTCGACGTTATAATTTTCACAAAACAGGGATTTTCTTCATCTTAATCTGTTGTTTTTGTCTGAGTTTTTTATAATTATTTATTAATTATTATATTTTAGGATTTGATAAAATACTTTTTACACCTTTCTTAAAATAGAGCCCCAGATCCCACACCCGGGTCAGCAAATGTTCTGAATGAAAGTTCAGAATATTTGGCCACTTTAGTTAACACTCATTATGTTAAGACTGGACGTGACTAATATGCTTAGGATATAATAATAAAAATGTATAAGATTTATATGTTTGAAAATTATGTAAATATTTTCTATTCCACCTATAAGATATGAACTGCATTTTTATAGATTTACCAGTCTTATCATCTGGACAGAACAATAGGGGCTTCGAGGTTCGATTTCGCTCACATGGAGGTGGGACAAATTATATCCTTGGGATAAGGCATTCCCAAATAATGTGGTGTAGAATTTTGAGTGGAGGATGCAGGATTATACATTTTCTTCGCCATCTGACTGTATCACAAAATTAAAAGGGGTATTCGAAATTTTTTAGTGCAATTTGGAAATTGGATTCTAAATCTAGTGAATTCAGTTATAAGTACTCGTTTCAATTATATAGTAAATAAATATATTACGATAAATTCGAGTTAAACATTGAATATTAACTTATGAATTCTTAAAAACAAGTGCATGGTCCCTTGAAGAAAATTTTAAACAAATGATACATTTACTAACTTTTCGATATGGAGTATTTAAAATATCAAAATCGTTCTATTAGTTGTTTCTATGTACATTTCATTGCCCTTCAAATTATTTGAAGGGTAAATAACCTAGATATGATAATGATAAGATTTAATTAACTCAATGAAAATAAAAAATAATGATTTAATTTTTTTAAAAAAAAAAGAAAAACTAATATTAATTGCATCAAATTACAAGCTATCATGTACCAAAATGAATTTTGGTGCATAAGCATTTGTATCACGAAAATATATACCATATTGTGCTTGTATTTTCGTCAATTTTTAGAATTTTAGCTTTATAATTTAGATGCTATACTACAAGTACTTTAGGAGAACCCCTTTTTCATATGATGAGGACAACATTTAGATGAACACCCTCCTCTCCACATTTGGCATTTCCACGCCAAGTCAAAATTGTTTTGCTTCTGTAAAATAATCTAGGCTATATAGTGAAAAAAAAGATTTCCAGTCTTTATAATATTAAGTTGTGGATCAAAGAGTAAGAGGTAGAAAATAATCAAATTGAAAGAAAGTTACTTTTCTTCAACCACTTTAAAAAACAAAATTTTGAAAACTATTTTTACTAAAATGATTTATTATAAATTCATTCAGAAAATAACATTTTTTTATTTATTTATAAGTGTAAGTTGTTGCTATGTTTTACAAAATCATCCAAAACAGTAGCTTTATTTCAATTTTATTGTAAAAGTGTTGATGCATATTCGTAGGATTTTCTGGTATGGTTTCATCTTTTTCTATAATTTTGATTCATGAAACTTACGTTACTTTTGAAATTAGAGTAAAATCTCAATTCGTTTGCTACGATCGTTCTTGTTAACGTCCATTTTTTGTTTACAAGAATACTGTTTATCGAGCGGGTGTCTTTTCCAACTGTTAATGAATGAACATCGTTATTGAACAAATACAAGCTTATTTAAAATTAAAATAAAATAAACTTCGTTCTAAAATGCAAACTACTAATTTTAACAAAATTTAACAATAATTTCTGTCAACTATGCAAATGTTTTAGCATGATTTGAAAATATAGCTTAGACTGACTTCGTAAATCAGGAACATAGATTAAGTTGATGCAATAAAATAAGGAATATATCTTAAACAAACCACAAAATCAGAAATATAGTTTAAACTGACACAATAAAACAAGTAATATAAAAAAAATTGAGTCAACAAAAAAATTATCTTTTTTACTTTTTATTAAATAATTGCAATTAATATAAATAATTTATCGAAAAATAATTGCTTTTCATAAGAATTGAACTAGCATTCTTCAACTTCGAGTGAAAAATACTGAAGTCCTCGCATTTTACTGATTGAGCCGTTACTTGATGATTTCAAGTTTCATTACAAACTGCTAAAACTCTATTTAAAGTACTACAAATTAATTTAATTTAATTAATGAATTAATATTTAAAAAATGCATTAATATTGAGTGTCATCCACCACAAGTTTTTAAAAATGTATTTCAATTCGTGTGGATGAATAAAAATTATTTTATGAAAGATTGAAAATTTAAACAAGGTATACAAATATATATAGAAAGAGTGTGAACCAATAGTAGGAATTGAATAAGGAGTATAGCTTAAATAGGCGTCTTGAAATCAGGGTTAATTAAGAGAAAATCAAGTGCTTATCAATTTGCAATTTTTACTATTTTTTATGCATGTTTGTTTCTTTTTATATACTTTCAGAAGAAAACAGTTTCCAAAGATGTTATTTTACGCCTCTATTTTCCTGTCACTAGCTGTAGGGTTCGAAACTGCAAGTAAGTTACTGAACTTTCTGTTACTGAAGAATATCCATTTTTGTTCCGTTGCAACATATGAAATCGATTTTTCTATTTATATACACCATCTGTTACAATCAATTTCACACCATTCCATTTTTTTCCCGTTTATCACTTATAAAAGGAGGCACAATAACGACATGAGGTTTTTTTCATACAACATAATTTAATTCACAATAAAAAGTCACAATCACAAATGTACGAACAAGTGTGTACACGCAAGCAAAATTCCAATCGCTATAAAGCTAGATTATAGCTCGAATCGTAGATAGCTTAGACCTCACAATCATTTGGTGCCAAATTTGGCCACCAATAATATCGCCAAATTAAAATCGCCGGAACAAAAATTGCCGCTCTTTTGCCGAAAATCGACGGCGTTGGAAATATGAAAATGAAGACTATACCTTTTTTATTGGGGGGATTGGATTTGTTATTTACGTTGGTGGAAAGCAAGATTGCTTGCCAGAATAATTAGTTATTGCAAATAATTCGATAGATGATTCCTCGCTCTTTAAACCTCCCAGAATCCGAAAAAAAGAGCATTTTTAGAAATTTTACCATGAAAGCACATCGTATTATAATAGTGAATTTTTATAAATATTAAACTTATAGATATTTATTAATATGCAAATCGAATCCTTCAAGGCTTTAAATATCTGCTAATTTGGACATTGTGAAGGTAACAAACTAAAAGGGTGAATTGCACGTCAGTCTTATGAAACTAAATATTGTAGATCTTTGTTTAGTTTTGAAGCGATTTTTCCAAAGGGGTGATTATCTGTTTATTAGTTTGTCGATGTTTATATATATATATATATATATATATATATATATGTGTGTGTGTGTGTGTGTGTGTGTGTGTGTGTGTGTGT
>JAOUZG010022297.1:2579299-2594152 GCA_026289955.1 Argiope argentata
ATATATATATATATATATAGTCTCTCTGATAAACTTTGTTCAACTTGGGCAGGCTAATTTATAAATCTGATATATTTGCTACAAAGACTGTGATGAATTTATGAAAAAGTTAAGAACTTCAAAATACAATTATAACAAGATTTTGAGTAAATATTTATAATATTAGGTTGGGGAAAAAGAAATCCATTATTTTTTTACCGTCATCTACCGACAAAATAATGGATTTCTTTTTCCATTATTTACCAAAATTCCATATGGAAAGAAATGTAAAATAATGGAAAGAAATCCATTATTTTCTCGGTAGATGGCTGTAAAATAATAATGGATTTCCTTTTCCCCCACATAATAAATTTTTGAATTCATGGACCAAGAATCCTTTTAATTAAATAACCGTCAGTTTGATGATACTTTATTTGGATGTCATCTAATTACGAATTTCATTACGATTACATACAAGTTAAGATTTTTAACTACGTTTTGGGTTGACGGGGCGCTTAGCCCCTACAGGGGCTTATCCCTGGTACTGACAGATTGCGAGAGACATGTCGGTCAATATACGTCCCTGGCCCTCTGCAATGGCCTCTGGATAACGTATAAATTAAAATTATGGAATGTTGATTCCAAAGAGATATTTATAGCAAATTGTAAGTGAAACTGATAATGTAAAATATCATAAGTGTATATGTATATCGTAAATAAAATATAAGCATGTAATTTGAACAAAGCAAATAATTTATTAAATGTAAGCTCGAAGTTATTACAAGGATAAATGTGAAAGGATTAATGCTTTAATGCTTTTTTATGCAAAATAGAATTTTTTATGTATGAAATCTATAATGGATTAAAAATTTAAGAAAAATAATTTTTATTTAAGAATTATTAAATATAAGATTTTTAAATCAGAGAACAAATAATGTTATAAACATAAATTTCATTATTGTTTAAAAATTATTATGACTAAATATACCAAATACTACCATAACTTTCAATTTCTAAATTCATACATAAATTTTTTAGCATTAGATTACATATATTACAACAAAATGTTAATGCAACTCCATTTCTCAATTCTAAAATTGAATATGCTTTAAAATCTGAAATAATTTTAAAATAATTTTGAATAATTTAAAATATTCATGCAGAATAAAAATGTTTTATTTAAAAAAATTACTGGAATTTGATTAATTTACTTACACTAGAATTTTAATTATTTAATTAAATTGAATACTATCTAAAAATTTACATTTTTTTTCAATATCTTTCTTATATTCACTCTAATAACTTGTACTTTAATTTAGAATAATATATATTCTGAAATAAAATGCAAGATCTTAAATATTAAATCTCTGAAAAATTCTTGATTTATTAAAGTAAAAGAATAAAATTTTTAAAAAATTAGAATACAATCAGTCTATTACAACAGAAAAAAATGTAAAGCTATTCTAATGTTCAATATACATACTTAAGAAGAATGATAAACATAAGTATATGCAATTATTCACTTTCCCAGATTCCATATTAAGGATACTTAATTGGCCTTTTAATAGTTTCATTGTATAAGAGTATGCATTTAAATTAAGTCGATCGCACAGAAAAAGTATGTGAAATCAAATTTTAATAGTAGAACATGATCCATTGTATGTACACTCCAATATGTTTTTTATTACATGATATGATGGAAATCTTTAACATCAATAAATATAAATCTTTGAAAAAATGAAGTAAGATACATCTTTAGAAAATATTCAGACATAATGAAATATGCAACTTATTTTATGGTATAAAGACTTTTTTTGGATATAAAAAAGAACTTTATTTCTTTTCTTTTCATCATGTTATAAATAATTGCTGAAAGATCCATAATCTTAAATCTACTTTACCATTCAAATAAAATATTCTTTTAAATTTCAAATGAAGAAAAGAACTTTCTTTAAACTTTTAACAAGGAAAAATCCCATATTAGAATTCCATTATATTAGGACTCAGCAACAGCAAAAACCTTTGTATGCCTTTCATAATATTTCCTACATAAAAACCAGTTAAAATTTTTAAGTATTCAAAAGCAAGAAGATTTGTGGTTCTTACGTATTAAGCCGTCGATCTTTATTGCCGATTCTGAAGACGTCGCCAATGAGTTGCTAAACCGTCAATAATGACAAACAATAGCCATTATTTTAAAAATTGTGCAAACTTTAACTGTTGGCTTCACAGAAGATCATTAAGCACTTTATCTGTTCTGATTTTTTGATTCGTTAAAATGATTAAAATTTGGGATGTGCCTGCCTCCAAAAAAAGATGCAGTGATGTATTTACAGAATTATGGAATTGTTCCATCTAAAAATAAGTGTTTGAATGGACATGAGATGAGTTTAGACGTGAAAACGAATAAACAATGTCGGCTTGATATATCTGGCCGCCTAAGTCAATTCGCTCGAGGTGGTTGGCGACCGTTGGCACATCGACGGTCTAATACGTAAGTACCTGATTTTTACCCAACTGAATTCAAAACCTACATTCAATTTCCAGTTTGACATCGAATTTATTTACACAACTAACGATAATCTTTTGTCCATCTTTTACATCAACTGTCAATGAAATGCGTTTTTTTTTAAATTATAGAATTAGTTGAGAATGAGATTTATTATTAACAAATGTAAACTTAATAAAAATATATGGGCAAAATCTATCAGATAAATAAAGTAGGATTTTCTAAATGTAACTTACATGCTTAATGATCTGAAAAAAGGTACTTTCCCGTTAGCAAGCAAAAAATCACCGAATTAGAATTCTGACAAATTTTTTTAAGTGAAAAATTGCTAAATAACGTAGAATTACACCAAATTTCTTAGGTTGTTTTTTGTTTGCGTCTGGCTAACGGAAGAGTACCGGAAAAAAAATGACATGAAAGATTTCATAAGAAACTATTTTATTAAAAAAGGTAAATATTAGTCATGACTATTGCCTAATCCTATATCTGCTTAAATGATAGAAATGGAACGTGATGATCTGTACAAAATTCAAAATATTTGAATTGTGTACTGTTTGCAATTCTTGCATCCATATTAAACATAAATTCACAAAATAATTATATTTGTAAAAGATTGAATGATTGCAGTTTTTCAAATTGTATGCATAAATAACTGAAAAAATTCAAATAACTAATATAAAATCATTAAAGCTTTTGAAGCTGGATAGTATTCATTAACAAAATATAAATATGACCACACCTTATGTCCTTAGAAGCGTCTAAGAACATTTGTCATTAACCATTTACATTTGCATTTCTATCATACATTGAATACATTCAAATCACTAGGGGTACTGGGCCAGAGGTGATCTTTCTCTGTTACAGGTCTAAATTACGATCTGAGATGAGTGGAGGAATTTGCATGAATGAAGTCCGCCCCCTAAAAAGGGTTGTGGCGTGTTTGTAGCTAAGTCGTACTCTTGACCCTAGATGGCGCTACTTGTAAAACAAGAGACGTATATATCAGGCTTAAAATCTGCTGATGTATCAGTGGGGCTTGTCGCCATAAGTAACAATAAAAACAAGATTAATTGAAAATAATATATGCTACCTGATCGTTTTTGATTTTGAATCAATCATATTCATTCATACAATACAAATAACAATCATATTTAAAATTAAACGGAAATAAGCTCAAAGCAATCTTTCTGCTCTCAAAAATGACAAACTCAACCACATTGGTAATAAAGATAGACTTAATAAAATACTATTCTGAATATTTTTTCCATCGCAACTTTACCCTCAGCGTAGTCCTTGGACACTTCTCAGCTACTAACACCTCAAACATATTACAAACTGTTTGCTCTCTGCATGAAACCCAGTCATCCGAGCAGATGACCTTCAAAAAAATTTGTAGGATTTTGATTACGAAAAACGTTGAAATAATTTTTGCACTTTTATTAAATAAAATATAGTTTACAAAAAATGTGGTGTGGAAAATTCTACTTTCCACACCATTTTTATATCTGAATCGCATCTGGGACCTTTGTTTGGACAGGAGTTTTTTTTAAAATGGTAAGTACACACATCAAAGAACAATTACTTAAATAAGGAACAGGATGGTTCCAAATCATTTATTACATCAATATACATGACTATGACAATGACCATGATCATAACTGCTCGTAAATATTGTACCTACTATATTTGTAGGAAATGAGATGAATTTTCTAATGTTTTATTGGCAGCCCTCTGTTTGAAGTCTCTTTAGCGCTATTCCATGTTGCGGGAACTCTCCACCATTTTGTGCCTCAACTCTCCACTGATTCTGTTGCATCTCGAAAATGAAATAAATCACGCCAGCGGAACTTCTACGTAACTGTCAACTGACTGAAACTTCAATTTGGTTGCTTGAGCATGCTCTTGTGTTTATTGATGTTCTGTTTTTTTTTCTTTCTGCATTTGAAAATAGTGCATAACAGCCTTCGATTCTATAAATCTCAATTTCATAATTTTTTCAAGTTTCTAACGTCACATTTGCGTAAGATAGAGCAACTAATCACATTGCTATGCTGTCAAAAATATCCTTATACAGATATTCAGGGGAAAGAAAACAGTTAGAAGGCAATTCGGGTTTCCATACTATCATTGAACTCTAGAGTTAATGCAGACATACTTGCATTATGGGAATATTTTTTTTATCTTTACTGTATCCATCTTGTTCATCATATCAGTCAGAAATTAAGCGAGATGTAATGCATACATTCTGATCTGCTACCCTTCGTCTTTATTGAATTTGCCTTTCAACTACAGTGGATTGTCTCCCATGGTGTTGGTCATGCTACAATAAACAATTGGGGGAGGGGGTTCTTTATGCTATTTGTGTAATTTTTCTCTGATGTGTAAGTCAGCGCCCTCAACCGGCCGTTTATGAATTATTTTACCGACTTAATTACTGTACATTTACACAATAAACTGTTTCTTAAGCTGATTATTGTATGGCTTTTTAGAATTTTTCAAATTTTTTACAATCATTTTGCTTCCTTATATAATATTAATTTTTACTTGTTCGTAAACATTGAGTAGAAAAAGTGTAATAATCATCAAAATTTTCGAACTCGAGATATTGGCGAATCACCACGTTTTAGACTTCTCTACATTCGAAAACAAGTTTTTGAAAAATATTCATCTGTCTGTGATAAAGATAAATATAAAATGCTTTGATTTAGACAAATAAAATTTGGCCTATGGTTTTTACACCAAATTTGTAGATTTCTATCAAATTTTGAGCAAAATGCATGCAGAGAAAGCCTGTGTGTCCGGCTGATCGAAAATAAATTTAAACGATAACAACAAAATAAAGAAAGCTAGATAGATAAAATTCCATATACAGAATTTCCATTTATAATCCAGACAGCTCTTAAATTTTGAGTCAAATTCAACAAGTTATTGACCGTCTTTTGAAAGCATGCAAACTCAAAGACGCAACGAAATAAATCAAATTTGGAATGGCATTTTATGGCTGCAATTGTAGTACTGTATCAATTTTTGGTTTCAATCAGTTAGAAGAAATGCGATCAAAACAAAAATTCGATTTTCGAATACTATTCACCGCATACCGGAGATTAATTAACAGATAAATTGCCAAATATTACACTTTAGATTCGGTCAAAATGCTCTATTCATTCCAGATGTTAATATTTCGTAGCAATTGTATTTTGGGCCAGGATTTGAAGATAGACCAATTCCGCTATTTTTTATAACAATTCTAGTATTCCACATAGCTAAATGTGATGAAATGTTTGTAGTTTTAATGACATTAAAATGATAATATTAAAAGCAGAATAACAGTACCACTAAAAATAATTACAGATACTTAAATTATTTAAAGCAAGTAAACTTTAACGACCACTGTAACAGATTGATGAATAGGTTTTGAGTACCTTCGGGAGTAGAAGCATTAACATTTTTAAATGATTTTTGTAATCCACTTTTAGTACTATACAATGAATTTATCAAAATTCAAGACTACAAATATTTTCTGTAATTATGATTATTGGGTCAGATCATTAAATAAGTTTTTAAACTGCTACAGGAATTAAATAAAGATTAAAATGAAATCTGCTATGCATACTTCAAGGTATCATGTCAGAATATCATTTCTTGAAAGGTCAAGCATCACGTGCTCGTGAAAGTTAAATTATATTTTTAGTCGTTTCAATTGCTTCGTTGAATGAGTCACTTTAGTATTGCAAACGATCCAGAAAATTTTGTCTTACATTGATTGATCTAAAAAATATCACATTTCCTATTTATTTCATTTAATATAATCACTCGCTCAAAATGACATTTTTCTAAGTTTTATTTGCTGTAGTCATTAACTTATTTTTTAATCGGATCTTTTGTAAATGCAATGGCAGCGAAATATTAAAAGTTGATTTTTTGAGATGCTCGTGTAGATTATAAAATTTCAATTTTTTGCCTATGGTTTTTTTTTACCTACGGATTTTTGTTGATGCCACAAACCTCATTCCCAAAATAACATCATGTTCTGACATGATAATAATAATAAAATAAATACTTAACATCAAAAACACAAATGCAAAAAATCATTTTAAAAATATAAAAAAATACTTATTTAAATCATTTTTGATTTAAAAAAATTTAAAGTATATTTTATTGTCTCATTCTCTCACGAGCACGCATGTATAATCTATTTTTTTTTATAATTATTTCTAATCTTTTGATAAAAGTCAACCACATGATTTTGAAATCCTACTGTAACAATAAAATCTAATTTAGTCAAGCTAAAATTCAACATAATTCATAGTGTTATGGTAAAAATAATTGCCGTTATCAGATGGTTGTTAATTGTCATTAGTCTATATTTTATCTTCAGGAATGAAGACGCCAAGGATTTATTCAGATTAAAATCTACACACTTTATTTTCGTGTATTCTCTTCAAACTGAAAATATGTTCGACTTCCGGCTTTTACTTGGAAACTGAATTGATTGCGCATGCTCAAAGGTAAGCAGCCACATGAAGGGATTCAAAGGTTTTTCGTTTGAAATGCTAGGAACCAAAGCAAAGTATTAATATGCTACACGTCGTTTATTAATTTCTCGTTTAAACCAATGATACCTATTCTACAATTTTCAACATTGCTAATTTACGTGTTATTCAGAATTCCATACTTAGCAATCGACATACCTACTACCAACCGAACATAGCAATAAAAATGTCACTAATTGCAGTTTATCTATTGTAAGACAGCTTTCCGACGATGTGGAATAATCTTCTAAGACAGTATGCAATGTATCGTTGACAGTATCCAGTGTTATTCGCATATCCTTTGTGTATTCATCGTAGCTGTCAAGATCTATGCCAGATTTTATTTAAATAGTTTATGTAAATAGTTTTCGGCAGTCGAGAGGACTTCCAATATTTAAAAATAAGATTAAAATATTATTCCAAATTTTTTAAAATATTATTTAAAAAAAGTAGTAAATAAAAGTAACAAGAATTTAACTTATTTTTTAAGCATTATCATTCCTGATTGTTACTTTTAAAATCAAAGATGAAATGTTGAAATAATTTATGAGAATGTAGCTTGCAATCTTCTGAAAACGAGCTTTTACCTTTTTTTTTTATATAATAATGTTTATTTAATAAACTGAAAAGTGAGACGAACTACCCAATTTTATGAGACAAATTTATTCAAAGTTCTTGATAGGATAAGAACAGGCTTGTAGACTAGAACTATCCAAGTTCTACTTAGACATTTCTTAAGTAACAAGCCCTTATTATAAAAGCCTCCGTTAAAATTTTAATAATATTTTTAATCAAAACTTAAGAAAAAGAATGTTTAAAATTAAAGAATAGCAGCATAAAATCATGATATATGTAAATATTTTTAAAATGTTCAGGAATTTTCAGAATCAAATTGTAAAAATAAAATTAATACTTTTAATCGCGTCTTACCACTTGCAAGTGTTATATATATTTTTCTCTTGACTTATAATGAGATGCATATATCCGAGGATACGAATTAGAAAAGGATAGAATATGATGGTTGTTATTTCAAGAAAGTGTGTTCTAATTTTATTTTTTTGGTGTCAAGTGGTGTTGGGACGATGTTCTGGCTTTATAATATGCCTGTTCCAAAAGAAATTTTGAAGATCACTAGGAGAATATTGTTTAAAATAAAACTTCTTATTCAATAACATGACATCCATGGAAAAATATAACATACAATAAAAATCTTTCATTAAGGTGGAAATTTTTAATTCCACAATTTTAACACTAAATAGCTGTCTGAAACTCTACAACAAATTGTCACCTAGAATCTAGAGGATTATGAATAATGGTTAAATAGCAAGGGCAGGGTTGTTCTTCAGTGTTCAATCTGTGAGATGTGTGACTGTGCCCCCCTGTAAAAAGGGGCTGTGCAAGTGAAAGTGTGATAAGTGTGTAGCTAAGTCGTACTCTTGGCCCTAGTTGGCGCTCCTTCGAAAACAAAAGACGCTCATTAGGCTTAAATCTACTGATGCTTTCATCAGCAGGCTTGTCCAATGGCAAATGCCATAAGTAACAACACCAGATTTTCATCGAAAGTGAGATACAACTCTAGATCGTTGACTCCATTTTCCCCACTTTACAATGGAGTCTTGGTTGGGAAAACCGGCTTGCGATTTGAATTTTCCATTTTAATTCATTCGTCATAATTTAAACCTATTTCTGCTATACATATCACTTTTCATCATAGAAATAAATTTATGTAGAATAATTTGCTTGCTTATTGAAAAAAATAGTTTTGTCAGATTTAAAGAAATTAGAATTTAAGTTAGTAGAGTAAAATGAATAAACATATCTCTATTAATGTGAGATGAATTATTTTCTTACCTTATTACAAATCCATAAAATGTACGCATATGTGTATAAACGTGTGTATGCATTTTTCATTAACATATGTTTATGAGTATAAACGTATGCATGCCAAATAATTTCAATATAAATTGCAAGAATTTTTATCTTATCCGTATGAAAATATATTTAAACTGTTATAAACCATTTAGAATGAAATGTTACAAGGATTATCAAAAAAAAAAAGAGGTATATAATAGTGTGACTAAATGAATAATATTGTCAATGCATATAATAATAAATTAAGAAATAAAATGTATAATATTTCTGTCATATATGGAATTAAAATAAAATAACTTACTGTTGAATCCGAATTTGCACCAAGTAATAACTAGAACCAGTTTGTGAAGGAATAATATTGATGCTTATAATTTAGTGTTCAGCCGTTGATATAGAAAAATTCTTACGCATATTTTACTAAAAATTCTTAAAATTCTCCCTAAAAATATATTTTTAAAAGTGTTTTAGGTGATTTTTTAAAATTAACAATAGTTAACGAAAACCTTAGAAACGTTCGAATTTTTGTAAGTTAAGTGTTAAAAAATTTAAAGACGTATATTTGAAGAAATTAGCATGGCAAAATTTATTTCTAATTGACATTAATAGTTTAATTGTTTTTAGTTTGATCAAGTATTAATAATTTAAAATTCAACTTAATATAATAATGTTGAATTTGCTTTTTCCGCATGACTTTTTTTTCTGATTTTTCTAAGCTATTGTCACTGACTTTTTCCTCAGCTCTAATTCTCATTCCATATTTTTTTAATCAGTTTGCGATAGCATACACATGGCGGTTCCCCACAACGATGATCCAGATCAGAAGATTTTGCTGTATCTTCGCTAAATTATCTGTAATTTTCCGTTTTGAAGGATTATCTTGTGTTAGTGCACACGTTATCAGTTTGTGAAGATATATATTTGGTATAACGAAATGTTTTCCACAGTTAGGACTTGCCTCCTATTCTTGCTGTCAAGTTAATCAAGTAAGTTATTTTAATAAACATTGTAGTTTATTTAAATTTGCTTTAACGCTTTGAAAAATATTCTTAACATTTAAAATAATATATACTATTTTTAGCTCCTTGACCAGGGAATTAGGCAAAATGTTGTCATTAGTTTAATTGCTGGTGAATAAAAATATATGTAAATAAAGATTAAAATGAAATCTGTTATGCACATTTCGATATATCATATCAGAAGATTACTTCTTGAACGGCCAAGTACCGCGTGCTCGTGCAAATTAAATTATATTTTTATTCTTTTAAATTTTTTTTGTTGAATGAGGCACTTTAATTTTGCAAACGATCCGAAAAACTTTGTCTCGCATTTATTGTTTAAAAAAATATCCAATTTCCTATTTATTTCGTTTTATTTAATCACGTGCTCAAAATGACATTTTTCTAGGTTTTTATTTGCAGTAGTCATTCACTTATTTTTTTAATCGGAATTTTTGTAAATGCAGTGGCAGCACGTTATTAAAAGCTGAATTTTTGAGATGCTCGCGCAGATAATAAAGTTTCCATTTTTCGCTTTTGAATTTTTTTGACGCCAAAAACCTGAACCCAAAAATAACATCATGTTCTGACATGATAAAAAAGTGCATTTTCTGTACAATTATATCCTTGGGCATTTATAACTGAGAATCTCTTTATTCGTAAATTGATGATTCACTATTGTTACACATCGCACTTTTTTGTACAAAAGAAGCACGAGTCAACGGAGCAGCAACGTCATTTCACATCTCTCTATTGGAGCAATAATACTTTTTGCTGTTCCACTTTCTTCTCTATCCAAAAATGTCAACTATCCAAAAACAGAGCATATCCATAAAACATCTAATCCCTCCCCACTTTTCCTCTTTTCATTTAACCCGACCATTCCTTTCTCTGCCTTTCCATTTAGGGTGATTATTCACAAGTAATCCATGCCGCTTTTTTACCTATCTGTTTAGATTTGTCATTCACGCACACTCCACGCTATTTCTTTGTTGTTCTTCTATTTATGTTAGTAACTCAAGGCCATTTCAAATATTGGACGTAATGAAGAGATATTTTACGAAACTCATGGCTCCCACCAAGAATCTAATTTACAGGATTAAAGCATTGTTCTTTTCGTTTACTTGGCCAGTATGAGTCCATCTTGTCGATGGTCTCTGTCGGTACTTGTGAAGAGAGACAGATGACCCTTTCTTCTTGTTTGGAGCTCACATTATACAGGAACTCAGAAAATGGAAGAACAGAGTAATCGCATGGAGTTATTGTCATCAATATTCCAGACGAAGTTGAACTTTCAAAAAATATGTGATTGATCCTTGCAAAGCGGAATGCGGATCTTAAGACATGGAAAAGTGGTTCAGTAACTTTTTTTTAATGTGACTGGTGTAACTTCCTCTTTTTTATCTGAATCAGTACCTTTGTTGGCTTTGTCAACCATTCTAATCCCCCGTCCCCTATTCTCATTAAAGTATATAAGACTAGCAATGATTTTATAGTTTTGATCAGCATCACACTGAATGCATAATTAACTCGTATGTAATTAAAAGATTTTTACATTTGAACCCGTTCGTTTTCAATGAACTAGTTCATAAAAATTCCATAGATATTTATAATTGTACCACGTTTTTTGTACTGAATTGCTATATTTAAGAATGGTTGAATGTTAAGCCTTTTTACTTAAAAAGGTGGTAATGCAGTGCATTTATGACGGACAGATTCGAATGCCAAGAGCTTAACATAGGCTTCAACATATATAATAAAATTAGTAAAACTTTGTGTTTTATAAAAAAATAGGTTCATTTTGAGAATCACTACGCAAATACAAAATATATATTTAAACATGAATCCAGTGGTGTCTCTTTCTCGAAACCTACAATTTTCTTACAAACAAAATAGCGGATAATAAATTTCACTGACTCTATTATTCATTTATTATTGAATTTCTTTATGCTTTCTGTTTAAAAAAAGACCCAATCGATCAAATCTAGAGGACAAATGTATGTAAAATTTATGCCCTGGAAATTTTACTTTCATTTATTCTTTAGCCTGATTAATTACTTTTTCATAGATTAAGTATCACTATTTATTTACAAAGAAAAGAAAGCGCGTCTACTAAAATTTAGATAAATAACTATATAAATTATTAAATTTATTTCAGATTCAGTTTAAATACTTAATGTTCTTTTCCGTAACTTTAATAAATTCAATTTCATATAATTTGGCTAGTTATAACTATCTATCAATAAAATTTAGAAATTTATTATTAAATGCCAGAATTTTATTTGAAAAATCTTAAATATATGTAACAAAGTAAAAATCCTGGTATCAAACCGGAACGATGATAATATAATTTTTGGCTAAATTAAGACTACATTAAAAAGACGATTTTTTCCCCTTTTTTAAAGAAAATATGTTGTTGTTGTTGTTGTTTAATTTAACTTTTCTATTTTCTAAATAGTCTTCATAAAACTGTTTGAATTTTATTTCTAAATTCATTCGTTGGGAACTTGCATTGATTTTTTTTTATTTACATCGTAATAGGCTTCAGTTATTTTACATCCTTAATCATTATTTTATCAAATTATGAGATTTTACAAAATTTTCTTAATTAAACGAAAATCTAATACCTATTTTGTGAGAATTAGTCCTAACATTTTCCCAATATGTTCTACAATTAAATGAAATGAAAAATAAGCAACCAATTTATTATAAATATTTGAGAGCTGTTTTAATGTTTCATAATGCAAAAAAAATGAATATTTCATATTACTTATTAATCACTCCTCCGAATTTAAGAAAACGGATAAAAATATGATTTATTTTTTATTTTTTTATTTTGAGGAACTAGGTATTATATTAAGCTATATCAAGATTTTTTTTTAAAAAAAAATTCTTTTATACAACTGTTTAAATTAGCAGATTTTTACTTTATACTTTTTTAGACTAAATTAAAATCGATATTTATCACTTTATATGCTACTAACTATAATTTTTTTCTAAATATCAGCCATAACTTATCATTTCTTCTAGGCAAAAACAGTCCAACTAGAAAATTGGACATGATATTTTATGTCTCTCTGTTCTTGTCTCTGGCTGTGGCACTCGATGCAGGTAAGAAAAATTCAGAGTTCTTTATAAAATCCGTGATCAGTTGAATGAATATGCAGTTGAAAAAATTTCAGCTTCAGAGAACAAGAGTCCTTACCTTTTGATATTCTCAAATTGGTATCCTTCCTTTGAGTAATAGAAAAAACTTTTTTCGAATAGTCTCAACAAAAATCATACTGAGTATCATTTCATACTCAGGTTCTCTTATGATTATGGTACTGAACTGGAGTGATTGAGTCAATGGGAACGAAAACAAAGCCTTTAGTAAGAATGTTTTTTATAATGTTAATTTATTGATTACAATACGTAGGAAATACGGATAACGGTAAGAGATTTGAATATCTGTGTGGCTGGCATTGATAATTTGGTAGCAAAACGTAAACATAAAGTTTGAAAAATTATAAAATAAAGTATAAATAAGTTTTTATAGAACACTTAGAACACACGAGCGATGGCCTGGTGAAATAGTCGAAATGTATCATTAGCCTTATAAGCTATTATTCTATGGATGAACAAAGCCCTCTGCGTTATCATACATGCATTTACATGATAGCTTCCTATTTGAAACATGTTTTGCTGCTGCTTTTTCTTTCTTTTTTTTACTCTCAGCTGGAACAATTGATTTGATTCCAAATTGCATTGTACATATTAAAATATCTTTAAAAATCCTAAAATTTCATTAAAATCATATGATGTTTATATTTATCCTGGTAGAAGAAACTAGCAAGTCTAAAAAAAGGAAATAATTTCGATGCTTTAAAAACAAGAATTAGGGAACAACTTTCGTAATCCAATATTGAATTAAAATGAGTGAGGATTTTATATGCAAGATCAGACAAAGGAAATATCCTCTGAAATTCTGTATGGACTGATAGCAGACACTTCATAATAAACACACACAAAAACAAAACAATCATGAATACCTTAATATTGTAGTAAGCCTACATATATTGTTGATTTAGAACGCAATGCATATAACAAAACAGAGTTGTAATAATCTGAAAAAAAAAAGACACCAACGAATTCAATAATAAATAATTGAGGAATTAAATGAGAAAAGTTTGATAATTTTACAAAACTTCTCTGCCATCTGGATGAAATATGGAAACTAGAACTCATGAATGTTTTATATATTGTATATTGATTTCTGATCACTGAATTTTCAAAAGGTGTTTTTTTTTATTTCTTTAAAATATAGAGCTAAAATTATTTTAGGTAGAAATAATGGATTTTCTAAAATGCTGTCATCTCAAAAATTAAACAGGAGATATATTTAATAATAATATCAATAAACGTAGTAAGAAATTATAAACTGGTAAATATGTATTTGTTTTTTAATGAATTGGGATAAATATGGATTGCTCTAGGATCGAACTTGAAACGTTCTGGTTTGTAACCGAGTAACATGACCACAATACAAAAGGAATTACTTGTATACCGTAGATGTTATCTGGCTTGTGAAGTTTTCACCACATACTCTTCCACCAGATAGTCGGTGGGGAGATGTACGGTATATTCGCGACAAGCTTTATGGCGAGCGTGTTAGTAAGTTGGTGGCGATGTTTGCTGTATTTAATCCGCCTGAAACTTTTGCTGCCGATAGAGGGCACCACAAGAATGGCAAGGAGATCGCTTATTCAATGTCATGGGTCACCATTGCTGCAATTAAAGGTCAGAGACTGAACCTGTGAATAATCGACAAATGGTTTGAGAACAATTCTAGTAGCAAACATCGTATTTTAGTCGGTAATCAACCATATATAATTTCATTCAGCTATCTTTTAGCTTGTTCCTTTGCATAATTTAGCTTGTTCCTTTTTCAGCATGCCCAGAAATCGTAAGCCGAGCTGCTTGGGGC
>JAOUZG010022332.1:0-14199 GCA_026289955.1 Argiope argentata
AACCCCAACTAACGTGGTGAGCGTTGAAGTCTCCACAAAAAATTTGAATAGGGCCTAATTGCATTAAATTTTCGAGATCAAAGACAAAATTGGAAGTATCACTAGTTGGGAGGATATAAGCAGAAGTTAAGAGAAAGGGTTCCATATTTTTAATATTAATTTTAACCACGCTAGCTTCTACATGTTGTAGGACGGGCGGGGGGACCTCACTATGAGGTATGCCGTTTTTAATTAAAATAGCGGTTCCACCTCCATTTTTATTAAAGCGGTAGCTGTAATACGAAAAGTAATTAGCCAGGAAGATTTTCCTTTGTGGTCTAAGGTGGGTTTCTTGCAATAAAATTATGTCGGGATTATACTTATTTACAAAATTACGAAAATCAAACATTTTATTTTTAATGCCATTTGCGTTCCAGTAAATAATACGGAGGCTGTGGCGATTGAAAATTACGTTTTATCGAAGAGTTCCTGATCAGAAAATGCATTGAGGAATATTTTCATTTTGTCTAATCGATTGGTTGCGTGTTTTAATTTACCTAATTCTGCTATAAGATTGGGAAATTCCCTGACGAGCTCATTGAAAGCCCGCATAGCGTCAACTACGCTTGCGATGTCAGTTTGGTTTATCGGATCTACCTGGCTGTAAACATGGCCTTCATGTGGCGCCATTTTCTGGGTTCGGCTCTTACTAAAATGGCTCGCGTAAGACATGTTTTCCTGAACAACTGATTGATTTTTTCGGAAGTAGTTATTCCTATTTTGCGTGGCCGATGGTAACTTGGGAAATTTACTGCACCCTCTATAAGAGGCGATGTGTCCATATTCCCCGCAATTTATACATCTTGGGTTGGGAATAATTTCCTTCTGGCTACATGCATTGGTCTCGTGGTTTGCTCCGCATTTAAGGCAGCGAGGTTTGTATCCACAATTGTTTGCTGTGTGGTGGAAATTATTGCACTTAAAGCATTGTGTTACCATGGGACGTCCTTTGAAGTGTTCGATTGTAACAGAGAGATAGCAAAGATATTTGATGTTGAATATTTCCTCGGCTGCTTTATTTTTTGGTAATTCTACTAGGTAGAAAGGTAAAGGCTCCTTAGTACGGAATTTTGTCATTTGGGAGATTTTATTTACTGGAATGTTTTTATCCATTAAGCAATTTTTAAGTTCATCAAGGTTGAAACGGTGGGGAAGGCCCTTAATTACCACTTTAAGTGGTCGCTTGTCTTTCGGTGTGATAACGTAATGTTCATATTCTTTTTCGTTACAAAGTTCTTGGATTTTACGATGTTGATCTATAGATTGGGGGAAAATTTTAATGTAGTTATTACTAAATTTGTTGGTGGTTTCGCCACAGGTTTGATTAATTTCCTTAAGTATTTCATTTAAGTTATCAACCATTTGCAACATAATAGGAGGTATTTTAGTCTCTGGAGTTTTATCAGTATCTACGCTGGGTTCTTCAATTGTTAACCCGGCAAAACGATTTTGAATTGGGGTGTAGTTTGCAACTGGTTTGTTTGAGTTTTTATTTGCGATTTTCCTCTTAGAGGGGGAAGGAAGTTGAAAATTATTGCTCGCCTGAGGGGGGGACTTTTTAGTTCTACAATTTGGGTCCTGACAATCGCCAAGTGAAATCAACTCACCCCTGGCTGCGTCTGCCTCCCGAGAGTTGTCCTTCCAGGATGTATCAAGTTGTGCTGTGAGTTCATGGTCCATCCCAAATACATGTCTGGCATCCAGGTAACCTTTTTTGTGGAATTCACATTGGAAGGTAAGGGACTTGATGCATTCTTGAAGATGAATGACTCTGGCGCAGTGCTGGCAGGATTGGTTGACATCTTGGCTCATGGGGACGTTAGATTCATCCATCATCATGTTTTCATTATTGTGCCCAGCACATAATTTCTTATTCGACTCCATCATTGACCCTTCCGGAACTAATCCTAATAAGGACGAGTCGGATCTAGGAGGTTCATTTACTGCTAATTGCGACAGGGTAGTGATTGAAGAAACAGAGCTGGAACGCACACGACCTTCCAGTTCAAAGCCCAATCACCGAAAATAATTGAACCAGCGAAAAATTTGAGAATTCTAAATGTGATGCTAAATGAAATACAAATAAACACACAATTCACTCAAAAATTCATAGAACAACTCACTAACTAACTCACGCCGGCTACTCGTCCTTATATAGCCGAGAAGCGCGTGCACCTGAGTCTCGTGAAAATTCTCAAAACATCGCGCACAATCTAGCGGCTACTAGATTATTCCTTTCGCCAAACCAATCAAGCTGGCGCGAGGCTCCTCGCCAAACGTGGCCAACCTTGGCGAGTTTTCGTGCCGCACGCCCGCTTGTAACAATATTTTTAATGTCTTTTTCAGCCAAATGAAAAACAAAATTTGAGATAGATATAATCTTAGAGAAAAGATCACATACCAGATTTCATTTATCTAAATTACTGTGGATTTTAAGCTATAGCTATTATGTGTATGAAAATGAACAGACCAAAAAATGGTTAACCCATTGATGAACTTCTTTCAAGTTCTGCACATTAGATCTAAAATTGTCCAACAATTCTTTATTTTCTTTCATTTATTTAATTTATTTTCAAATCATTTCATTTTTGAGTAATTTCATTTATATATATTCGTAAGTACACTCTGACAGACGATCACACTTGGGTCAAAATGTGATAAAAGTCTACGCTTTAGATGCTGAAAATTGTGAATCAAATTCAATTCATTTACACTAATGATTTTTGAAGTTGCCAAGTTTACAGACATGAGAAAATACAAATCGGCAGAGGGTCAATTCCTTGACGAATTTGGTTTAAAATTTGAAACTGATAAGCAATTTAGGTGTTGAATTTGTGTACTGAATTTTATTTATTTAGCTCTTTACATTTTATAGTTATCATGAATTTATTGTGTTCAGATTCATTCAGATGGATGCATTTCGAAAATTGGATTATTCAGATTTTTTAAAAAAAATGCTGGGACCTAGAGATTCACTAATTTTCAAATTCGAATGTTTTGATGAGTACAATGTTTTCTATTTGTGTACTTCGCATATAGGAAAGTAATAAAATACAGAGCTTCCATAATCAAGTGACCCTACTTTAAAGTTGACTGCAGCTGAAATTATTGTTCAGAAAATTATGAAATCTTGCATATAACATAATTAAGGGATGAGAATTTGCTTGAGTTCTTCTGTAAAAAAAATAGTTCACCAGGGACAGTTTTTAAAATGAATTACACATTTAGCATATTTTCGACAAATTTAATTGCAGCAGAACATGTTCAACATGATGGACATCATTTTCCGCTACCTTCTGGAATCGTAAGATAGCATGTTTCACAGTTGACCGTGTTCTCCGAAATAGTGAGAACATGCTGTGAGATTCTGCTTTTTAAATCAGGTAAAATTTTTGTATTATCACGACTTACCAGATGTTTTAAATGTCCCCAAAGCCAAAAGTCACATGGATTTAAGTTTGGAGACCGGGGAGGCCACAGACCACCGAAAGTGACGGCTGATGACACGTTCTTCTGTAAAATGATTGTATAGAACGTCAGAAGCGGCGGCAGAAATTTGTCGACGGGGAGGCAAGACAAATCCGACAGGGGGCAATTGCCCTCCTGCTATCGCCGCCTCTGGAGAACGTTCTTTACACATCGGCTAATGGGTGGAGGAGCTCCATTTTGCTTGAGAAATATGCTCGAAAGCTTTGACGTGCTTGCTGTGGTCAACTGTGGAACATGCTAACTTAAGATTCCAGAAGGTAGCAGAAAAGGCTGTCCGTCATGTTGAACATATTTTGCAGTAATTAAACTGTCAAAAATATGCTAAATGCGCAATTTATTTGAAGAACTACCCTCGGGGGTGAAATTCGCTCAAACAAATTCTCATCCCTTCATTATATCCTACACAAAATTTCACAACTTCGCCAGTACACAACTTTAAAGTAGGGCTCTTTAATTGTGGACACCCTTTATCTCTAAATATAGGCAGGGATATGGCGAAATGGGTGAAACACACAGATATTTTTTAAAAAAATTCCCGGGCGTATCGGTATTCTGGCCACCAGTCAGTAGAATTTGAAGAGATAATTAAAGGCTTTTTTTATATACTGCGTACGAATGACTTTTGAAAAAAAAAAATACTAGAATAGCTTATAGAATCTGTCTTATTTTTTCTTAAATGTTTAATGACATTTGTAAAAATCATTTTTGCCATTGTAAAAGTGAAAGAAGTATATTGCTGCCAGGAGAAAATGTCGATTTCATTTAATGTGAACGTATTAATCCTAATAAGAAAAATTTTTTTTTCTTTTTCATAGTTTCAAAAAATATGCTATTTTTATATTCAGGAGAGAGTTAATTGCTCTGTTTTAAACATCCATCAGTTTTCTTAATCAGTATATATTAAAATCATACAATTAATCGATTAATCGGCCAATATTAATGAGGCTAAAAAACAATTAAAAGGAAATTATTTGCATGAAAATTTACAGTCTTAACAAGGTAAACTTTTAAACTAGGAGACTTTTTAAAACCATCACAGGGAACTTTCAGCACATTTATCATCCCTATTAGCAAAGAATTTCTAACGATGCCTTTACGATTTTGGCCAGCATTCAGAGTATCAAATGACACCGCAGAGATAAAGTACAATATCTTGTATAATAAGGGTCTTTAAAGTATTAAAAAAATTGCATTTAATATGATGCCCCATACATATGAATGAAATGAAAGTCACAATGAAAATATTATTCCAGAACAAACAGAAAAATGGTAAGCAGTATCTAATAATAGATTTTGCCTTGGGAGATGCCGTAATGAAAAAGGTTTTTTTATCTATACTTATAATAAAGCTTAATTAGTGTGCATGTGTGTGTTTTGGCGCTCTATATGCCAGGCCGTTTGATTTACAATTACCAAATTTGGTACATGTATACCTTGGAGGTCGTCAATGCGTACTTCGAATGCGTACTTTTTTTCATTTTTAATTAGAATATTAATTATTAATTAAAAACTTACTTTCCTGTCAAAAAAATCATTTCATTTCTCCACCACTAAATGAGTAAGGCTTCATTTCCCCCCCCCCCCCACCCACTCTAACAAGATTAAGCGTAACATGTTTTCGACCGATAATCTTAAACTGTTCTGCTTATTTTGTTAGTGTCTGATGAATTTAAAATCAAGCATTGTTAATTAATCGATCTTTCAGATTCATTCTGATGTACTTTTGAATTAAAATAAAACAGAATAAAGGAAACTAAAAATTTTTAATCTATATAGCGTTTGATAGTATTACTCCAATTGGTGTAGAAAATTCAACATTTACGTTGCCATAAATGACGTTGAAAATTCAAGAATGCGGACAATGTTCTGATTGTTGAACATAATGCGCATATAGATCTGTGGAAGCAATGTTGCTTCATTCGTGGAGCAGTCAGTTGTGTAATAGAGAGTCGGCAGCTAGAGCAAAGAGACAGTGAGATTTTAGCTGTTTAGAGAGACCATAGAGCGAAGCTCCGAGATTCCTCTCTCCTTCTGCATTCTATCTGGTCGCTTTGAGTACTGCGGTCGATTACTACTTGTAGTCTACCGTCTGCTGTAGAGTGCTTCTGTGTGCTGTTACTGTGTTCATCTCGACTGTGCATATTTGTCGTCTTTGTATTCGTCTTCTTATAAATAAACGTAGTTATTGCTTTCTATTCAGACCTACTGATTGTGTCACACCATACACCCACTATATAAATGACCCTAGTGATTTTTTGGTAACAATATCTTCTGCTTTAATACTCAATCAGCTCGTTGAAGTCAATAGAGTCAGTATGCGTGGAGTGCTTCAACTCAACTTTCATAACCTCCGAGTGTTATAATTCAAAAAGGAAATGGCATGGAATTAATATTATTTAAGAAACTCGTATTTCTTGAGAATTTGGTTCCAAAGTCTTCAGTTTTCAAGGTTTCATTAAAAGGTATTTGAAAATATTTAATGTTCTTACATTTTCTGTCAATGCAGTTTAGTAGTTTATGTAAATTTTTGTACGTAATCGTACGTCATTTTTGATTGGTTTATAATAATTTTAATTTATGCGTCAGCCATGAAGTGTTTTGCTTTTATCTGTTCTATCGAATGTCTTTATTTAAATTTAAACATTGGAATTAAAATTGGCACCAAACAATGACTTTATTAATCGTATTTTGACTTGAATTTAAATTTGGGCTATCATAAGCAGAATAGACATTTTTACTTCAATTTAAATTTGGGTTATCATAAACAGAATAGACATTTTAACTTCAATTTAAATTTGGGTAATCCTAGACAGAACAGACATTTTGACTTGAATTTAAATTTGGATTGCTATTAATTAACTTCCTAAATTGATTCTTTGATTCTATAACCATTAATTTCACCATGATTTTATCAATTTTCATATTTTAATCGAAATGAAATTTCATAACTTATATTAGGGTAACACATATTTGAATTTAAATTCATATACTCGTGATTTCAAGCTTATACTTTTTATATAATGAAGTTATCCTACATTTGAAGGAGAACCTACATTTAAGTCTCTCCTATAATTAACGCAACTAGAGGCTCAAGATCCAAATGGGACCCACAAAGGAACATGTTTATGTCTCAATGAATATGAACATTTGAATCCTTCATCATTTATTCAAAAATAAATTTATTTATTTTTATTTATTAATTTATAATTTATTAATTTATTTAATAAAATCATTCATTCCAAACATTCTACACATCAATAAGGAAAATAAAAACGATTATCAGAGAGAGATAATTAGAAGTTACGATAAATGAATATAAATGACTGAAAGTTTTAAAAAAATGTTAATAGGACATATAAATATAAACTACATTTGTATGCGTTATTATAAGAAAAAATATATAAGAAAACAATCTTTCGAAAATATTTTTAAATTATATGTCCCAGAATAAATTATTATAATGAAATAATTCCTTTTCAGTTACGTTTTATCGCAAGAATTCAAAAAAATTAATATGAGCTCATGGGCAGTATAGTTCTGGAAATTTCTTTGTAATAATTGGTATTATCAAATTTTTTGCCTTAAAATAATGTTTCAAAAGTGGCTTATAAAAATTATTTTTATTTAAAATAATGTATTTACTTATACGAATTGTAGAGACATTTAGATTTTTTTTTCGTGTATTAAATATATTGGAAAATAGAAAAATAACTCAATAGTTTTTTTTGAATAATATAAGGGGAATGATTTTCTTTTCTTCATACCTAGGCAAAATTAGCCTTACTCTTCGTAAAAAAAACCAATATTTTTCTTTCTTTCTAATACTCATACCACTTTTTTTTTTTTTTTTTTTTTTTTTTTTTTTGTATTTTTTGAAGACCTTTCCTATTGCACGAATTATTCTCATTCCCTTTTCAAAAAAGTTAGTTTTTAAACACGCTAGATGGCAGCACAAACCAATAAGTAAATAATAATTTTCATTGCTAGACTATTAATGACACCTATGCAAGGAATTTTCTTTCCATTGCGTATTTCCGGTTGGGATTTAAATATTTCGCAGGTGCAGACATTACCCACTATGAAGTTCCTTTTTTTATTAAGATAGTCAACTTAATTTCATATTTTAGAATATTTATAAAATGTCGGTGATTTATCTTAAGGCTAATATTTTACTTTTATTATCATTATGAATATATGCTTGTTTTTAATTTAATTATTATGATTCCATACTGCACAGTATCCCTATTTACACTAAATATTGTTGAAGCAGTAGTTCGTTTTAATAACTAAGTAAATATAATAAAAATATTATCTTAATATTTTATCATTCATAGAATTTGTGTTTTTTAAAAGCTTATCTATTAGGTAAGTAGTGAGAGAAATTTTTTTAATCGACTGGTTTGCGCTTCCTTTTTAACCTTGCGACTTTAGACAGCTGGCTGGTTAAAATTTACAATCATTCGTTCAATCAGAATTTCTAATATAAACGAACCATTCTGTTCTTTTAGAATTTTGAAGAATATTCGTTATTCATTAAATATTTATTAAAATATTCTGAGGGAAGTGAAGTCGTTGAAATTATTTTTTAATTGGATGGCAGAATGTTTTCATGCGAATGATATTTAAAAATTCTTCATTTGCACACATCACGATAAAATTGTCAATTGATTTTTTTGGACTTGGAAAAAAACTATTCAATGCTCTCGAAATTCTTGGGACGTTCATAGATGGCAGCACAAATCAATCAAGTAACCCTTTTCGAGAATGATTTGGAGTTTAATTTTAGAAACTGTGATGGTAAAAGGAAACACCCTTAATTGTATTGCAACAACGAATGACTCATTCGGTTTTGCAGATGATATCACTGAGGGAATCACCATTTTACTAAGAAAAAGAAAAACAGCTATTACAGAATACTGCTTCCATTCCACTATATGAGTAACATTTGCTGCGTGATCACGATTATTTAGATTTTTATTGTTTTCGGAATAAGTGTAATAAAACATTTGCTTGAATTTGACATAAAGTAACCTTGCATGGATTATTGAATGCTAGATGAAAGTGATGCTTTTTGCTTTCTCCTATACGAAATGTACAAAAAACAAGTAATACAAAAAATTAAGTCAATTATTATTTAGGACAATAAAGACATTTTTTATTTTAGTTACTTTTTATTAAATAAGGACAATCAATATAAATAATTCATCAAAAAATTATTGATTTCTGCAAGAACTGAATTCGCATTCTTCACCTTCACGTTAAAAATACTGACATCCCAGGTAGCATATCCTGTTGCATAATATTGTACAATATTGTGTGATATTATTTGATATTAAACAATATTAAACAATATTGATCAATATTGTACAATATTTGTGTACTACTGCGAACCTCTCATTTTACAGAGGGAGTTACTGCCTGTTGATTTCAAATTTCATGCTAAAACTCTATTTAAAGCATTAAAAATTAATTAACTTTAATTAATGAATTAATATTTGAAAAACTGCATTAGCATCAAGTGTCACAAGTTTAACAAAATGTATTTCAGGTCTACTGGGTGAATAAAAGGTATTTTATTCACGTCTAACTTTTACCCGCGACTTCATTCGCGTGGAAAAGCACACAACTAATCTTAAAAAAATTATTACAGAGCGTACCTGAAATAAAACAAGACCGCAAATCAAGTCCGTATTTCTTTAAAATCAAGTCGAGTCTATTTTATTTATCGATCGAGATTGAGATAGCTACAACAGTATTATAAGCATATTTTTTACACTTTTAATTCAAATGAAAACACAATTGTCAACAATTACAACACACTGCACATGCGTTAATTTTCAATGCCAATTTGGGCAACGCAGAAGCGTGAATTTTATACGTCAGTTGGGTTAACCGATGCAGATTAGAATTTTTTAATTTCCTTTATTCTGTTTGATTGTAGTTCCAGAATACATCAAAATGAATCAGAAAAATCAATTAATTAACAATGCTTAGTTTTAAATGCATCAAACACCAAGAAAATAAACAGAATCGCTTTAAATAATCGATCGAAAATATGTTAAGCCTAATTTCATTAGCGTGGGGGGGACTGAAATCTTACTCATTTGGAGGTTGGGAAATGAAGATTTTTTGAGGGAAAGTAAGAAAAGTGTCACAATTTTTCCGTTCTCTCTATATATAAAAACCTTCCTAATGTCTTAACGAAAATATTTTTTAAAAAATTAGCCGAATTGGTCGAACCGTTTTCGAGCTTTACCCTTAGCAACACATTTGATGATTTGTTTTTATTTATATAGGTATAAATTTGATCAAGGTATATATAGAGAGAATGTGAACTAATAGTAGGAATTGTAAAAATATTGTAATCACCGAAAAATTCTGACTCGACATTTTGATAAATCCCAACAAATCAGACATATTTATATCGTAAAAACACAGTTTCAGAATTGTCTGGGAACAAGACACCTCAGAAATGTTATGAGTTTAATAAATGAAAATTGGTATTTGGCTTAAACATCAAATTTTGAACGAAATCTATTCACAGGAAGTTTATTTCCTGTCTGTCTGTCCGGAATTAAGTTAACACAACTACAAAAGGTTTTAAAAAAACTTCTTGGGAAAAACATATGTAGTTTTAGTATAATAAAGAGTTAATTCTTTTTTAAATTCTGCCTTCTTATCAAATTTATCTTATCTATTCTTATCAAACAGCCACTTTTCAGATCTCTTTATGCCCTAAAAACACATTTTCGGAATTATATCTGTCACGTGATCATCAAAAAAAATGCTTTGAGTTAAATTGAAATTTGAAATTTGATTTCTACAAATTTGAGAAACTACAAATTTTTCTATTGAAATTTGAAATCAAATTTGTAGAGTTTTATGAAATTTTGAATGTAATCCATGCACAGGAAGTTTGTCTTTTGTCAATCTCTCTGATATTAATTAAATATAATTGCAAAAGGTTAAGAAAAATATATACTGATAAAATTTACATCATAAATAGTTTTAGTATTGTAAAGAGTTGATTTTTATCATATTTTGTATTGAAATCACCAAAAAGTGGATCGTCTATTAGTCGGTATTTACACATGCGTATTTACACAATAGTCAAAAATGCATTGACTTATGTAAATGAGATTTACTAAGTCATCTCGTGGCTGCAATTCTAATTTCATTTCAATTTTCCGTTCCAATCGGTAAATTGAATCAACTTGATTTTCAACCAATCAGCTCGGTTTTCTCACTATTGTATAAATCATGAAATGCTCATGTTCAGGACATTGAAAATAAAAATTTGAGTCTTCTTGGCATGTAAGATTTTGTACTAGATCCACCATTTTTAATTGGGGGGCATAACTATTTACTAAAAAGAGTTTATTTTTAACTAAAACGAGGTTGTTATTTATTTATTTATTATTATTTCGTTAAGTGACAGAAAAACTACTCCTGATGTTCGCGAATCGTTTCTCTTTTAATGTTGCGATATCGTTTATCGATATTGTTATCGTTATCGTTTTATAAAAAAAATAAATGTATGGGGATTTTTGTATGAGCAGCATAATTTTATAATAATGAAGTCTGATTTTAAAATAGACAACTGCTTAAGAATCCATATAATTCAAGTTTTTTGCGATATTAGAGTTAATTTGATTTTTTTTTCTCTCGTTTTGTTAACAAAGGCCACGTACTCCAACATATTCAAATGAAAATAATGTATAGTATAAACTTCAGAATATCATATTTGAATTTTTTTATTCATGTTCACGAATTTGCTTGTAAATTAGTTTGCTCCAATTCTAATTTCGGATGTCTGACTAATTCATTAAGTCCAAAAAAGTTGCACCGAAGTATATAAAGCACGTTTTACAAGTTTTTGATTTATTTACTTCCTACTATTAGCTCATACTCTCCCTATATACATTTCTTCAAATTTTCAATTGCTATAAAATAGTTTTTATTCATCCTGTGGCGCTAGATAACACGCCGAAGTCGACTTTTGTATTATGGTCATGTACGTGGCGGCAGGCCTTAGCATCTCAAGTTTGTATCGCGATCTTCATTCGATACATTGGTGACCTTGGCAATGCAACCTCCTGCAACAGTCATGGCGCCATCTACCCGCAGCAAAAACAAAGTCGTCAAATTCACTTGACGCAAGCAAAGCAAACTCGTCAGACACACTTGACGCAAGCAAGGCAAAGTCGTCAGATTCACTTGACGCAAGCAAGCAGCAACTCGCCATAATGCTTGGCGCTATTAAAATCGTTCGTCCCTCCGCCGACTTACTGGTGTGGGAGTACTGTGGCGTTAGCTTCATAAGCCAGATAACATCTACGATACTGAAGTCGACTTTTGTATTATGGTCATATTACTCAGCTACCGGCCCTAGCGTCGCAGGTTCGTATCGCAACCTTCATCGGTACAATCCACTTGAGTTCAAATACATTTTTTTGAACTTATGGTGGATGACTCTCGATCTTAATACAGTTTTTCCAAATATTAATTCATTCACTAAATTTAATTAATTTTGAATACTTTAAATAGAGTTTTAAAAATTTGTAATGAAAATTGAAATCAACAGGCAGTAGCTCAATCGGTAAAATACGAGGATTTCAGTATTTTTTCTCTTTGAGGTGAAGAATGCGAGTTCAATTCTTGCAAAAATCAATTATTTTTTGATAAATTTTTTATAACAATCGTAATTATTGAATAAAAAGTAACTAAAATAAAAAATTTCTTTGTTGATCTAAGTAAGAATTGGCATTAATTTTTTATATTATTTGTTTTATCATTTTGTTTAAAAGAAATTTTAAATTGAAATATATTACATAAACTTTATACTATTTTGAATTTTTTTTCCTAAATAGAGAATCGTAACTAAATATTTTTTTATTATAAATTTGTTGCAATATTTATTACTTAAAAATTGCATATACTTATATCGGTATTTTCTGTTGTAACCGCGACAGTGAAGCGCCAAGAAAAATGTTGCCAGACCATTTAGCATGAAACTACCAAATTTGGCATTATGTATGCTTTTGATTTTTTCTGTATTGATTGGATGGATAGTAATAAAATGTATCTATGTTATACTATTTGAAAAAAAAATATCATGTCAGAACATGATATTGTTTTCGGAATGAGGTTTTCAGGCGTTAACAAAAATCCGTAGCCGAAAAAGAAACATTTTAAACCGTACGCGAAAAATAAAAAAAAAATTATCAGTCCGAACATTTCAAAAAATCAGCTTTCAATAACGCATTGCCATTGCATTTACAAAAGCTCTGATTGAAAAAATAAGTTAATGACTACAGAAAATAAAACCTAGAAAAATTGTTAGTACGTGATTATATGAAATTGTTAGCCATATTATTAGTACGCCGTTGTTAGTACGTGATTATATGAAATGAAATGAATAGAAAATGTTATATTTTTTTTAACAATAAAAGCGAGATAAAGTTTTTTTTATCGTTTGCAGTACTAAAGTGACTCATTCAATGAAACAATTAAAATGGGTAAAAATATAATTTAACTCGCGAGCGTTCAAGAAATTTTGTTCTGACATGATACATTGAAATATGCATAGCAGATTTCATTTTAACCTTTATTTTTATAAAATTAAGATTTATTTTCAAAATGAAAGAAGAGTTAATTTTTCTTTTTTTATGTGTTTTCATTTTTAAGCACTGTTACTCTCCCCCCCCCCATAATTTTACAGAAAATTGGGAAAAGGAATATCTCCAGGAATAAAAGATTGTAAGTCATCTGAAATGGTACGAGTTATATATATATACTACCCGCCTTTGGCGACCAGTCGGTTCGCCAGTATTAATGCTCGCTAAAGTTTGCTCGCTAATATTTTATGTAGCTGTGTCTCATAACAGGTTTTTCACCAAAATATTTTTAAACCAAACACATTTTGATAATCATATAATTCATTTATAGTATTATTTATTATTATTTTCGTCAGATGATCTGTTCATTGTACTACTCATCTTTCTCTTTCTATCCGAGCAATGATTGTCCCAGAATTGATATTTCACTTAAATGGTGGAGGGATTCTGCGTTTTTATAGAATAATGAGATACACATTTTCATAAATGTAAACACACTAAACGAAGAAAGACACAATTGGTTTTCAAGAGATGCGAAAGTTTAAAAACAGATTGGAAAATTCCTCTCACAGACGAAATAATGGTGACACACACACACCCTTCTTTTCTTTTTTATCCTTTTTTTCTTCACTACTTTTCTTTCTATAAACCCTTTTTTTCCCTTTGTTATTACGTTTTTTCTTCCCTGCTCAGACTTTATTTTGAGCAGGCATAGATTAAATATTCATACCGACTAATAATAAAAGCAACTATTTTCTTTCTTTTTTAAACATCCCGTTATCTATGAATGAAAACCAACTGACTTCGTGTATTTGTTTCTAAACAAATGATAATTTATTACTTCCTGCTATCTAACTCAGTTGGTGTGGAAGAAGGAAAGGAAGATTTTTGGCGGGAAAGTAAGAAAAGTGTCGTTTTAACTATTTTCCTCGCAGTTTTTTTTCATTTTTTCTCTCCATAAGAACCATCCTCGTGTCTTAACGAAAGTATTTAAAAAAATTAGCCGAATCGGTCGAGCCGTTCGCCAGTTTTGCGCTTAGCAACGCATTTCGAG
>JAOUZG010022349.1:0-18292 GCA_026289955.1 Argiope argentata
ACTGATCTCAACGGCGTGGTTGTCTAGGTAACATGCGGGAGGTCAGGAGTGCGAGCCTGGCGGGTTTTTTTATTTTTTGATAATTTTTATTCAATTAAAATTTACAAATACTTTTAATTGATATATTTTTAATTTTTTTACCAAAAAATAAATATTTATTATCGAAATATATAATAATAAAATTATAAATACATATACATTTTTTTAAAAAATATTTAAATTTTACTATCGATCTACAAATAGTTTCAATTAATATGTTACTTATTTTTATACAACACTAAATGCTTTTTTTTATATTTAAATTATAATTGTTTCTCATCTCCGTGACCAGAAAAGCTAGATCGGGTTCATGAACTCATTCACGCTGAGAATTCCAGTACTTGAAATTCACAATGATTATAATGTAATAAAACTGTTTAAATACAAAAATTTGTTTTCTTTTGCATATATAGGTTTATAACTTCCGATTTTTCGTTCCCACAATTTTTTTCGAGTTAAAAAAAGTTCCGCCCATAGAAGGTTAAAATATGTTCCGGTTTGATTTAGTTTAGTTCTTATGGAGCAAAAGCCATATTTAACCATTCTGTGCCACACAAGATTTATCCACGAATTTTATTATTAAAAACACTTTTTTAAAATGACATCAATTTTTAAAAAAAAAAACTGTAATCCTCTTTTAGATGTCAGTATTTGGCAAGAATAAAAAGAAGTTTTCGTTGGGGTTCTCGACCAACAAGTCTTTTAAAGTACATTTTTACTACCAAAATGGTTCCGTCTAAATTGGTTAAAACTGAGAAATTGCACAAGTATATGAAAATATGTTATAAAAATAATTACATTGAGAACACTCCTTTACGGAGCCCCCCTCAGGGTGATAAAAATTACCAAAAGGTATTCTAAAAATTATTGAAGTTAAAATGTTTTCAATAAAAATAATATTTCCTCTTACATCTAGGTTAGAGAAAGTTCGTAGAAAACCATAGAGCCACGCATGGCCATAGACTTTTTCTATATCGAAAAAGATCGAAAAAAGTTGGTTTCTTTGTACAAATGCATTACAAATTTGTATTTCCAGTATGACTATGTTATGTAACATTTAAATCCTTGCGTTTACATCACTGATTTTATTACCAAGAAGGGACAAACTAGGAATTTCAACAAATAGTGACAATTCTTGAGGTATTTAAGGACTAGGGATTAGTGAGGATTTACACGTTTTGTATACAAGAACTTTTAATTTGGGATCTATTGGGCGTGCTTTAGAGAATTTATTCCTACTAATTAATTACCGATGACTGATGCAATTTCCCAACTTTGTAAAGAGCCTTTTACACAAAGAAAAAATTTGAAACGCTCCATTGTTTTCGGAAATTCCCTTGTTATACATTTAGGATATACTATTGAGAACTCTAAATAATCTAGAATTAACCAAGATAAATTAATTTTAAACGCTTTTGAAACTGGTGAAAATATAATTTTCGACATATTGATTTAATTGTTAATTCCTAATTAATGTAAAAGAGGGAGACACGAATTATTTCAATTCATACGTCATCTGTTAGTGACGTCAGAGTATCGACTTTGCTTCTTAAGGAACTTCTCCCTTCGGAGAGTGGTCATTTCGGAACGTCAAAGGGTGAGGTTCAGTTAATTTTTCTCCGTTCGACGGATGCACTAGGCCTAAAATTAAGGTTGGTTGGTATGTAAGGTTTATTGGCACAAGAGCCATATTTGGCCATACTGCCCCAAGCATACGGTAAAATGAGGACATATATTTAAAAGATCACTAATTTAGGATCATGAGTAAGTTGTTAAAACAAAAAATGTTTTGGTAAAAATATTAAAATGTGAGACGATGATCAATGCAAATGCAAAAAAAAATGTTAAAAATTCATTTAACAAACATAAAGATAGAAAAAAGGTGTTAAATACAGTTGATAAAATAAACAGCTCTTAAAAATTTAAAAATATTCGGGTGGTGGGTTTCCCCCACTAAGTCCTGCAATGTTGGAGACAATGTTGGTTGGTTGGTTGTGTGGGGTTTATTGGCGCAAGAGCCAGATTTGGCTATACTGCGCCAAGCAAATGGTAAAATTATAAAGATAAAAAAATGCAGTCCTTTGTTCAACTAACACATGAGCAATGAGATTAAATCAAATTAGTTTAATTAAAACAATGATTAGAGAACAAAATTTAAAACTCCGTTACCATAACAGTTTGAAACAATGATGTTAATGTATATGAATTAGAAATGAAAGATAAACATACAGAATAATAAAAATTCTCATATACAAGTAAAAAACCCAATAGCCCTTAAGAATTTAAAAATATTTGGGTGGTATTTTTCACCCTCCAGGTCTCGTAATGTGAAAGAAGTCAAGTTAAAAAAAAACAAGAACGGTGAGAATTAAAAACTGGACATTCAATTAAAACATGATGAACAGTAAAAGGAACTTGGCAGCTGTTGCACATAGGAGCATTTTCTCCAAATATTAGATGTCTATGGGTAAAGCGTGTATGACCTATACGGAGACGAGTCAACTTAACATCCATCTCACGTATAGGATGAACAGGCCATGAAACAATATCAGTTCTAATGGAATGCAATTTATTTCCGACCCTCAGATCCCATGACTTTTGCCAGTTAGAAAAGATGCGATGAGCAATGGACCTTTTAATATCGCAGAGGGGAATCCCTATGCTTAAAATGGTCGATGCAGATTTTGCAGTCAAGTCTGCATTCTCATTTCCAAGGATGCCGACATGACTTGGAACCCAACAGAATTTTATTTCAAACCCATCGTTTTTAAAAGCTGTAAAGTAAATAAAATTTCAATCGCAATCGGATGCATCCGATTGTGATAGTGTGAAAGTGTCTCCAAAGCACTCATGCTATCGGTGTATATAATATATTTACGCTGAGTTGAAGGTGATATTTTCTGGAGAGCGCACAGAATTGCTACCAACTCAGCAGTAAAGACAGAGCAACAATCGTGAAGACGATGACCGACTGTATCGGATTTAATTATAATTCCGCAACCGACATGACCATCCGATTTCGAGCCATCCGTGAAAATTGGATCAAAAGAAGAATACCGATAGCGATGGTAGAGAAAAATCTGTTGGAAAACAACATGAGCAGTTGAGGATTTCTCGAATCCAATGAAAGGATTCAAGTACGAAAACTGTGGAATGTCCCAGGGTGGGATACTAAAAGTATCAACTGCTTTAACACGAACAGTGTTAAGGTCCAAGTCATGCAGGAACAATTTGGTACGCTCACAAAATGGAAGAATGTGAGAGGGACGAGCATTATAAAGTCGGCGAACACTAACTGGCAGTGACATCTGGCTCAAGGGATGTTTCGATACAGATTTTGTCCGAAAATAAAAGGATGCAGACAGTGTCTGCCGTCTTAAAGAAAGAGGTAGCTGGTGACATATAACATAGAGGCTTTCAACTGGAGATGTACGGAATGCACCAGAACAAATGCGCAAAGCAGAATGATGAACAGTATCTAGGCGTTTGAGGACAGATAAACGGGCGGATCCATACACCCGTAATCAATTCGAGATAGAATCATTGCCTGATAAATACGGAGAAGTGAGGTTCTATCGGCGCCCCAAAATGTTCGGGAAAGCACTTTCAACACGTTTAATGCCTTCTCGCACTTTCTCCGAAGTTGTATGATATGTGGAAGAAAGGTGAGCTTCGAATCGAAGATCACTCCTAAGAACCGTACTTCCTTAATTACAGGAATCGGAGTATCTTTAATTTGAATATTGGGATCCTGATGAATGCCTCTTTTGCGACAGAAATGCACACAGCTACTCTTCTCTGGGGATATAGTGTGACCATTGTTATTGCACCAGGATAACAATTTATTCACTGCACTTTGTAATTGTTGCTCTATTAAATTTATATTACTTCCTTGGCATGAAATCTGCAGGTCGTCAACATAAAGTGTTCCAGTAACAGATGAAGGCAAATGACTTAAAATCTGGCTCAGATGAACAATAAAAAAAGTGACACTGAGGACACTACCTTGCGGAACGCCCTCAGATTGAATAAAATGATTAGAATGAACATTACCAATTCGAACACGAAAGGAACGTTGTGTCAAAAAGTTTTTTTAAAAATATGGGCAAGTTACCCCTAAAACCTAGAGTAAAAAGTGTTGAAAGTATACCGTAGCGCCATGCACGGTCGTATGCCTTTTCAATGTCAAAAAATATTGAAACAAGGTGGTGTCTTCTCACAAAAGTATTGCGTATTTGGGTTTCCAGAAGAACGAGGTTGTCGAAAGTAGAACGACCTCTTCGGAAACCACTCTGCAACGGAGAGATGCATCCTTGTTTTTCTAATTCGAAAATTAGGCTAACATTGACCATGCGCTCGAAGGTCTTACACAGACAGTTTGTAAGAGCAATGGGCCTGTAATTCAGAGGGACAGATGGTTCTTTTCCAGGTTTCAATATAGGATTCACAATAGCTTCCCGCCATTGTGAAGGGTACGTTTGTTGAATCCAAATTCTATTGTATAGAAGTCACAGATTTGAAAGAGAAGTGTCATTCAAATGGCGAAGCATATTGTATGTAATTCCATCAGGCCCGGGACTGGTATCATGGGTATTGGATAATGCTGTTTTCAATTCGTAAATCCTAAATTCACAGTTATAAGAATGAGTGCTTCGGTCATTAAAACATAAAGGCAACTGTTCCGCGTGATTCTTAATTGCCAGAAATTCAGGACTATAAGAATCAGTTGCGGAAACTTGTGCAAATGCTTGACCTAGAATGTTGGAAATGTCTAATGGGGAAGAATACTTCACATTATCCATATTTAGAATAGGAATAGAAGATTCGTGATAAATCCCATTAGCAGCTTTTACCTTTTTCCATAGAGTTTTGCTTGTTGTAGACGGCGTGATAGAGGATATGAATTGAATCCAGGATTCTTTCTGGCTACGGCGGCGTATACGACGAGCAAGTGCTTTTGCTCTTTTAAAAGCGACAAGGTTCTTTGTAGTAGGGTACCTTCGAAACTTGTTCCATAACTTTTTTTGCAGTTTGTAACTATCGCGACAGGCGTCATTCCACCACGGTCGGCGAAATTTTCTTAGACGTGGTGAACTCTTTGGAATAGTGGAGGTTGCAGCACATAGTATGATATCTACGACATTTTGAATTGCTTCCGAAATATCTGTAGTATTTATCATAGTCTCTGTGATGTCTGCTAACTGCGAAAACGTAGTCCAGTCTGCCCGCTGGAATAGAAAACGTGGAGGACAAAAAGTCGCTCCACCGCTATCAGCATGGGAGATAATAATAGGGTAGTGATCACTATTATATAAATCTTTGCTAACTGACAAGGTTAGCAACGGCAGTAGTTCAGGAGAACATATGGCCAAGTCAAGACTGTGGAAGGTGCGTGTGGGTTCATGAAAGTATGTTATTTCATCATTATTGAGCAAACAAAGACAGTTATTAGAAATGAACTGTTCTATTTGTTACCCACGAGAATTTGTACTATTCGAACCCCACAAAGTACTATGGCCGTTGAAATCACCAAGTAGGATGAAAGGTGAAGGAAGCTGGTCAACTAATTTGTTAAGATCTTGCTGACAGATGGCATCATGAGGCGGTAAGTAAATACAGCCGACTGTGACTAAAGTTTTTACATGAACTTGTATTGCCACAGCCTGTAGAGAGGTATCCAGGGCGATAGAATTACTTGGATATAAATTGGAAGTAAAAATGCAGACCCCTCTGCAGAACTATGAGCTCCACTGTCTGCATCCTTCCGAACACAATTGTAACCGCGTAATTTAATTGGGAAATTCAACTTCAAGAAGGTCTCTTGAAGACCAAAACAAACCGGATGAAATCTGTTTATTATTGACTTAATGTCCTGAAGTTTGGAACGAATGCCGCAACAATTCCAAGAAAGGAAGGTACCCATTAAGAGAGAGGTTTGTGAGGAGAAAGAGAAGTAGCATTTGTTGGAGTTGCCTGATCCTCGCAACTCATACTCAGCTCATATTCATCTTCTGACGGATGTAACTTAATATCAGGGCTATTAAGCGTGTCTCCAAAAATGGATTGTAAGTCCTTATGGACAACGCCTTGCGTCGCTAGCCCCAATGCGACGGAATTTTTTGATGCTGAATTTTTCAGTTTCTTTCTTAGATCCTTTTGAGTAAGGCCACGTTTTGCAAGGTTTAAGGTCAACGAAGTATGTGATTTCGATTTTCTTCTAATAGTTTTTTGAGTATCATCTTTAGCTTGCAGAGAATGTTCGGTATCAGAATCAGAAGTTTTTTCAGTATTTGGTGCATTTCTGGTATATTTTCCGCAGTGATCACAGTTACAATTTTTACAGAAAGTCTTTTTGGCTGCTGAAGCATAACTGACACCAGGAGTTGGGGTTTGTGCATTAACTTTACGTCTGGCTTCGGGATAAGATAGGTTTTCTTTGATTTTTACTGCCATAACTTGCTTTTCCAGTGTCCAGTGAGGACAAGATCGAGAATATGAGGGATGTTCTCCGCCACAGTTTACGCACTTCTCTTGTGCGGTACACTGTTGGCTATCATGACCCTTTTGTGCACAGCGGGCACAAGTAAGAGACCCGCGGCAATTTAGTTTAGAGTGGCCAAAGCGCTGGCACTGAAAGCATCTTAGTGGGTTAGGGATGTATGGCCTCACTGGTAACTTAATAGAGCCTGCATAGACGTACTCCGGTAATTTAGTTTTAAATGTTATTATATAGTGCTTCGTCTCAAGTAGTTGTCCGTCACGTCGTATAGAAATTCGACGGACGTGTGTAACACCTTGACCTTTCATTTCAGTAGTTATTAACTCTACGGGAAGATTTAGTATTTCGCCGCAGGTAATGACGCCTTTAGAGCTATTCAATGATTGGTGAGGGGTTACCGAAACTTTTATAATTGCCAAGGTTTTAAGTTTTTGTATTTGCTGTGCTTGTTTGCGGGAAGAAACCTCTACGAGCAAGTCACCAGATCTCATCTTTCGAATTGATGAAACTTCGCCGACTGTAGCGTTTATAGCCTTTTGTACAAGGAACGAAGAGACTGTTTCAAAAGTTTCTTTGTTTTCAGAAACTCGACTTAAAATAAAAAATTTGTCAAAATATTCGTATGTATTGAATGGTGATTGTACTTTTTGTTGCCCACTGAAGGGACCCTTTTTGGAAGCGCCCATACGATATAACAGAATATTCGGGTCCGACGGCACCGCCCACCACGGAGCCCAACAAGGGAAGGCAGCCACCGGCTCTGGCCATTCCCAGCCTCGGCGCTTACCTTAGCGCTAATCGGTACCTATACGCTCGGAGTTACCCCCGGGGACAGTGACCACCCTTAACGCCAAGCCCAAGGAGTAACCCCTTTGCTTGATCCCTAGCAGTCTAGCCACTCAGGTGACTAGGTACCAGCCGATTGATACACCGGGGACCACAGTGCACCGCCCGTCTAATGGGTCGCCACGCACGGCCAACACGTGGGGTTTTTAGCTGTCCATGAGAAGCAAGAAGCAAACAGAGCGGCGACAGCTTCTCATCGAGAGCTCCCTCGCTTGCCGTCGAGGGAAAGAAGGATCAAGCAGACAGAAAGAGGCGTAGGGGAGAATAAACAATAAATGGAGTAAAGATCCCTGGGAACCTCATGATTGGGACACCCGTACCCACCTAAAGAAGGTGAGCCCCTGAGGGGAATGTTGGAGACAAAGATTGGAAAAAGAGTTCGCGATGTGATTTAAAATCTGGACACTCAATAAGAATATGTTTGACACTAAAATCAGTACAGAATCTAGGACACATGGGGTTTCTCTCTCCACAAATGAGATATTTATGAGTAAAACGTGTATGTCCGATACGGAGGCGGGTCAATTTATCATCCAACTCCCGTACAGGAAGTACAGGCCATGATCCAATGAAAGATTTGATTCCATGCAATTTGTTATGAGCTTGCTCATTCCAGTTTGCCTGCCAAGTGGAATAAAGATGAGAACGAAAGAAATTCTTCGCATCACAGTATGGAAGATTTTGCGAATAAAATGAAGAAGCAGTCTCTGCAGCACAGTCGGCCACCTCATTACCTGGAATGCCCGAGTGACTCGGTACCCAACAAAATAAAATATTAAATGTCTTAATTCGAAGACGGTAAAAAGTATTTAAAATTTCAAGGGCTACTGGATGCATTCGATTGTCGGGGTGGGAGAGCATCTCCAAAGCAATCATACTGTCAGTATAAATAATAAAACTTCGATTAACAGATATTGAAATTTCCTGGAGAGCACAGGAAATTGCCATTAATTCAGTAGTAAAGATAGAAAAACTGGCATGTAAACGAGAGTTCAGTATGCTAATTGGAAGTACTATACCACAACCGACATACTCATCTGATTTTGAGCCATCTGTAAAAACTGGGGTGAAAGAGGTATACTGACAGCGATGATAGAAATACAACCGTTGAAAAACCACAGATGCTGTAGTGGATTTATCAAATCAAGAAAATGGATTTAAAAAGGAAAAAACTTGTTTTCCCACCATGGGATAAACCAAAGAGATCTATAGACTGGATTGTGGAATTATTTAGGTTCGAGTCCCGTAAAAGCGCTTCTATTCTCACACTGAATGGTGGAATGCAAGAGGGACGAGCATTCTAAATTCTCCTAAGACTGGAAGGAAGTGCTGATTCAGATATAGGGTGCTTTGGGAAAGACTGCGTTCGGAAGTAATAGATGGCTATGATTTGTTTACGCCTTAAATAGAGAGGTAGCTGGTAACAGATGTTATATAAGCTTTCTATGGGTGATGTTCTAAAGGAACCGGAGCAGATTCTCAATGCCAAGTGATGAATAGTGTCAAGTTTGCACAAGACACTAGGACGTGCAGATCCATATACCATGCACCCGTAATCGAGACGAGAAAGAATAATTGCCACGTGAATACGCAGTAAAGCAGCTCGATCTGCACCCCAAGAAGTTCTAGAGAGGACCTTTAAGATGTTCAAAGAGCGTTCGCACTTCTTTCTCAAATACATAATATGAGGAAGGAAGGTCAGTTTTCGGTCGAATATAATGCCCAAAAAACGCATTTCAGTAACAACTGGGATAACATTACTACGAATATGAATATTAGGTTCGGAGTGAATATTGCGTTTTCTACAAAAATGGAGGCACCCATTTTTCTCTGGAGAGATTGTGTGCCCATTTTCATCACACTATTTTACCAGTTTGTTAACGGCATTTTGAAGCTGTCTCTCAATTAAATCCATATTACTCCCTTGGCATGAAATCTGGAGATCGTCCACGTAGAGGTTTCCACGGACAGACGAAGGCAATTGGTATAAAATTTGGCTCATATGAACAATAAAAAGTGTGACACTGAGGGCACTTCCTTGAGGAACACCCTCAGTTTGGATAAAAGAGTTTGAATAAAAGTTCCTCATGAGAACTCTAAAAGCGCGATGTGATTAAAGGTTTTTTATAAAAATGGGCATGTTTCCTCTAAAACCGAGATTAAAAATTGTTAAAAGTATACCATATTGCCACGCACGGTCATAAGCTTTTTCGATATCAAAAAATATGGAAACAAGATGGTTTCTCCTTACAAAGGCGTTGCGAATTTGAGTAGTACAAGGTTGTCAAATGAAGATCGACCTCGCCGAAAACCACTTTGCAACGGGGAGATGCAACCCTGTTTCTCCAATTAATAAACGAGTCGTGCATTGACCATTCGCTCAAAAATCTTACATAAACAGTTTGTCAGAGCAATTGGTCTACAATTCAGAGGGTCAGATGAATTCTTTCCAGGTTTTAAGATGGGAATTACAATAACGTCACGCCATTGTGCATGGTACGTTTGCTCAATCCAAATTCTGTTAAAAAGCTTTAATAAATTGAGAAGGGAAGTTTTACTCAAGTGCTGAAGCATGTTATAAGTGATACCATCTGGTCCTGAACTAGTATTATGGGCCTGAAGCAAGGTTGTTTCCAATTCCGACATCCTAAATTCTCAGTTATATTGGGAGTGTCCGTAGACCTTAAAACGCAAAGACAACCGTTCCGCGTGATTCTTAATCACCTTAAATTCAGGATTGTAGGGATCAATAGCGGAGACGTGAAAATGTTTGGCCAAGAATATTGGCAACCTCTAAAGGGGATGAATACGATTTATTTCCTGTATTTAAAATAGAAATCAAAGAGTCACGATAAATTCCATTAGAGGCCTTCACCTTATTCCACAACATTTTACTTGGAGTCTTGGATGTGATGGACGAAACAAAATCAATCCAGGATTCCCTCTGACTACGACGACGAATGCGACGTGCAAGGGCTTTGGCTCTTTTAAAAGCTACTAAATTTTCTACCGTTGGACACCTTCTAAATTTGTTAAAGAGTTTCCTTTGTTTTTTATAACTGTCGCTGCAGGCTTCGTTCCACCAAGGCTTACGAAATCTTCTTACACTTGGGGAACTCTTTGGAATACTATTTTCAGCTGCATTTATTATAACGTCAATAATCAGTTTTTAGGCTTCCGTAATATCATCCACAATCACCAAATTCTTAGTGATATCAGCTAGTCTCGAGAATTTACCCCAATCTTCCCGATGATGTAGGAAACGGGGAGAACCTGAATTCCCAACGTCGCTATCAGCATGGCAGACGATAATAGGAAAATGGCCACTATTATACAAGTCAGTACTGACTTTAAAGGTTAAAAAATGCAAGAGTTCTGGAGAACATATAGCCAGATCAAGACTATGGAAGGTTCGAGTGGGTTCATGAAAATAAGTCTTCTCGTCTTTATTGAGAAGACAGAGACAGTTATTAGTAATAAACTGCTTAACCTGTCGCCCGCGAGAATTTGCCTTATCACAACCCCACAATGGCCGTTGAAATCGCCTAATAAAATAAAAGTTGATGGGAGTTGATTCACTAAATTATCGAGATCCTTTTGAAAAATGGCATAATTGGGTGGTAGATAAATGCATCAGAATGTGACCAAAACTCGTGTATGCACTTGCACAGCCACAGCCTGCAGGGTGGTATGCAAATTGAGAGGTGTGCTTGGATACATATTAGAGGTAAAAATACATACATCTCCAGAACTATGATGTCCATTATCTGCGTCTTTTCTAACACAGTTAAAACCACGCAATTTGAAAGGAATGTCAGGTGCCAAAAAGGTTTCCTGAACGCCAATGCAGACAGGATGAAATTCGTTAATAATTGAGTTGATGTCGGGTAATTTGGAACGAAGTCCGCGACAGTTCCATGAAATAAAAGTACCCATTAAGAAAGTCCTGTAGTAGAGGGGGAATTAAAACCACTGTTAGAAGGTTGCGAAATATCGCAGCTCATTTTCAAATCATCCTCTTCGTCTGACGGGTGAAGAGAGATGAGGTCAGGAGTTTTAGACATAGCGCCGAAAAGGGAAGCCAAGTCTTTGTGTACAATAGCCTGATTTGCAAGTCCCAGGGCTACGGAATTTCTTTGAAAGAGATTTTTAAAATTTTGATGCAAAATCTTTTTCAGAAAGGCCACGTTTAGATAGCTTTAGCTTTAAGGATTTGTTAGATTTTTCCTTTCTGTTTGGATGTTTTTTGTTTAACAGCTTCGGAGGGACCGGTTGAAGAATTTGCTGTATCCGATTCAGACACCTTATCAGGAAGTTTTGATCTAGAGTTGCGTTTTGAGCAATCTGAACATAAACAGTTTTTGCAAAAGGATTTTTGAGTGGCGGAGGCATAGCTGAGACCAGGTTTTGGTGTTTGGGCTAGTACTTTCCTTCTAGCTTCGGGATAAGAAATATTTTCTGTAATTTTTGTTGTGGTTATTTGTTTTTCTAATTGACAGCGTTCACATGAACGAGAGAATGATGTGTTATTGCCATTGCAGTTGACGCATTTTTCTGGTCCTGAACACCCCTGGCTGTCGTGACCCTTTTCTGCGCAGCGTGCACAAGTGACAGTGCCGCGGCAGTTAGCCTTAGAATGGCCAAAACGCTGGCATTGAAAGCACCTTAAAGGATGAGGAATATATCACCTAACAGGTAATTTAATGTATCCAGTATATATGTATTCGGGTAATTGGGGGATGTGGAATGTCAGGATGTAATGCTTTGTGGGGATGAGTTGCCCATCCCGTCTAACATTCATTTGGCGAACATTTGTAACTGCTTGGGATTTGAATTCTTCAGTTATTTCTTCTAAAGGAACATTAAAGAGTTCCCCACATGTTATTACTTCTTTTGAAAAATTAAGCGAATTATGTGGACTAACTGTTATTGGAATGGTAGCTAAAGCGTTTAATTTGACAATTTGCTGGGCTTGCTTTTTAACTCTCTGACTCCCAATGCGGCTGAGACGGCTCTACATTCAGACATCCACGAAACGGTGGAGCGGCCGAATCGCCACCTGTTTATTTTCTTCCCCCTTTCTTAGAGGGGTCGTAAGACAGTGAGGGTGGTTGGTTCCGTTTAAACTGTCGCTGTTGATTAGTATCTTCTGAAAGTGTTTGAGGGTAGATGCTTAATTTACCGTGCGCTTTCTGCCCGCCAGCCGCTAAACTCGCTTGTTCAAATGTTGGGATATACATATTTCTCGATCTCTTATTTCTTCTCTTATTTTCGATCCCTCATTATTTTTTAGTATTAAGTGATAAACTTTGAAACTAAGCAAAACTCCTGTTCAGCCGTAAAAATGAATTTCTCATAAAATATAATTAATTATAGCGAAATAACTTGAATTCACTTAGCGGTTTTAGTTGTTAGATAGATTTTATGTTTGGAATATCTTATTCCCACACATAGTAAGGGAATAATTAGTGATAGTTTTACAAATAAAATTCATTCGATTCCTTTATCATTTGGATTTAAACATAGGTTTACGATTTCGTAGTTTCTTCAGAAGATTAAGGACTTGATCAGCCGTTTAAAGAAAAAAAAATTAAAAAAAGGAATTTCTTGTACACATACTATGAAATGCATGCACTGTTTCTTGAAATTATACAAAGTTAAACTCCAAGCGTATACTTTTTTTTTCATTTCTGAAATCCTGCGAGTATAACACAAAATCTGAAAAAAGATTAAAATAAAATCTGCTATGCATATTTCAATGTATCGTGTCAGAACATCATTTCTTGAACGGCCAAGCACCACGTGCTCGTGCAATTTAAATTATATTTTGATTCATTTTAATGGTTTCATCGAATGAGTCACTCTAGTATCGTAAACGATCAAAAAAAACTTTATCCCGCATTTATTGTTTAAAAAAATATCACATTTCCTATTTATATCATTTCATATGATCACGTCCCCTAAATGACATTTTTCTAGGTTTTATTTGCTGTAGTCATTAACTTATTATTTTTTTAATCACAGCTTTTGTTATTGCAATAGTAACGCGTTATTAAAAGCTGATTTTCTGAAATGCTCGTGCAGATAATAAAAATTTTCTTTTTCGCCTACGGATTTTTGTTGTTCCCAAAAACCTCATCCCATAAACAGCATATATTTTGGCATGATAAAAAGATATAAATAAATGCCAAAATTAGAATTTCTAGCATTGTTTCAAAAATTATTTAACTTACAGAAAAACATCGACAAGTATGTAAAAATAAAGATTAAAAAATTAATGAATAAAAATGTTTATTGTTTCAGAAAACTGCTTAAATTAGTTATTTTTGTGAAGCTCAATCTCCCCCATACCAATTCTGGAAACAGTTCTAATTATAAAATAAGGTTCTAAATATTCCTTTCTTAAAAAAATTTCCTGATCGTTTGAAAATTGACTCATAATCGTTTGAAAATTGACTTTTGAGCAATGCTTAAAACAAAGACCATAATTTAAAAAAATGCTACCAACGTTCTCTTTGGTTAGAATTTTAGAGTTTGACTGCTGCATTCATGAAATCGTTCATTTTTTCTGTAATATTCATATTTTGTTATTTAACAGCTAATGTGGATATACAGAGTCGTTTGTAAGGGAAAGGAGAAGTTTTGATTTAGATAGTTTTGGCAGTATAACTGCACAATTTTAAAGGGTATATATATCAACAAGAAAAATATCTTATCTACAAAACATTATTTACCCTGGGTTACTATTCTGTCATTTTAAATCATTAACCTTTAGTAAGTCTTTAAAATTTGCATTAATAATGAACTTATTTCTTAGATATGGACCTACTTATATCTTAATAGGTTTTAAACACTATAACATTATTCTCTTTATATTTCAAAAATAACTGCAAGTAATTGCTATGAAAATAAATTAATTTAACATTTTGTAAATTTATAGGATTTATAAGACTTATTTTTCAAAATTTATACAAACTTTTTAGTACTTACAATGAGTTCTTTCTGTTAATAACTCTAAAAAAAGCGAGAGATAAATCTCAAATGAATGAATTTTCCGAAGCAGCAATAAATTTAATGGATATGCAAGTCCGTAAATTATTAAGTTGCAATCAAACACAAAGATTTAAAAAAAACTATAACTTCTGGAAAGTCTTTAGGTGAAATTATAAAGTGTTATTAAAATTTGCATACATCCCCTTATTCTTCAGCAGTAATATGACTACATGAACAGGGTGAGGCGAGTGCTCTCCTCACTCTGCAAATGAACTCTTGACCGCAACAAGGGGGAGGGAAATGTTTATCTCTTGCCTCTTATACTTTCGGCCGTTTTGGTTTTTAAAAGAACTGCGTTTCAAAGAGCCACGGAATTCAGAGGATTAAAGCACACCTGTACTAGCAAATCATATGAAAGCCTTTTTCTTATGGATGAAACGTTACCAACTGTAGCTGCAATTGCTTTCTGAACAAGAAATGGTGAGACCGAATTAAAAGACTCATTTTCATTTGTAACACGTTTAATAATAAAATAATTATCAAAATAATGGTTGACAGTTTTCATTTCAGGATGATGCCCACTGACGGGACCACGTTTGGAAGACCCCATACGATATTGAAAAAGATTCAGGCCCGACGGCACCGCCCACCACGGGGCCCAACAAGAGAAGGCAGACACCGGCTCTGGACATATCCAACCTCGGCACTTACCTCAGTGCTAATCAGTACCTATACGCTGGGAGTTACCCCCGGGGACAGTGACCACCCTTAACGCCAAGCCCAAGGAGTAACCCCTTCGCTTGATCCCTAGTAGTCTAGCCACTCAGGTGACTAGCAACCAGCCGATTGATTCATTGGGGACCACAATGCACCACCCGTCTCTCAAATGGGTTGCCACGCACGGCCAACACGTGGGGACATTGCTTGTCCATGAGAAGCAAGAAGCAAGCAGAGCGGCGACAGCTTCTCATGGAGAGCTCCCTCGCTTGCTGTCGAGGGAAAGAAGTATCAAGCTGATAGAAGAATGCGAAGGGGAGAATAAACATAAAACGAGTCAAGATCCCTGGGAGCCTCGAAATTGGGACACCCATACTCACCTATAGTCGGTGAGCCCCTGAGGGCTGTTATGCTATAGGAAAATTTGGTAAACATTTTTTTTTTCATTTATAACGCAATTTCTTTTAATTTGAAAAATTATCATTGAAATTTTAAGATATTTCTTTGACCCTTAATTGGGGAGCTGTGCCATCTCGAACCACTAAAAATAGATTTTCAATCACTCCCTATCTATTTTTAGCTCAATCAAACGGATTGATCTTAAATCTAATTGTTTCGTGACTTTTACTACGAATGCAGTTTTTTCAATTGGTTTCAGTGAATGTCATTTAAACAATTAAGTTTTTTTTTTGGCTCTACATTTGTGATATGAAACCTCTCTTTTAATGTTCCAGTATTTTACAACATTCAATAGACGCGCTCGATATATCACCCAACATACTTTTTTTCGTAATGAATCAGGGCTCCAGACAGCAAATGAAGCAGAAAGTGATTTTAATGTCGTGGATAATCGTACAAAAGATTATTTTTCGATGAAAGTTCACATATCAGTGATTACGAATTATACGAATTCCAAGAGGAAAATAAATAGTAAAGTGAAGCTACATGTAACAAATATTAATATGTAAAAATCATTTTAAAAGGTCATATGTATAGCCAAAACCAACTTTTAGAACTTTTGCTCATAATATCACTCAACTTCCAGAACTTCGATCTTATGGCAAATAAGGTAAAAAACGAAATCCTAAAGCTATCTGTGAACTTCTCTTTACAGATGAAATGCCACAGTATTATGGGAAATGTACAAAAGACAAAATTAAAAAAAAATCATGATGCAGGTTTCTTATTCAACAAAAAGTGAAATATCAAATTAAAGATTATTTTAGGATTACTTATATTGACCATCCATTTCAGATTTACACCTGGAGATATTGAATCTTTATTCACTACTGGAACTGTAGAAAATATTTTTTGAGTTGCTGTATCTATAAAGAGATTTAAATTCTCTTTTTTCCCAAGTTCAATGCTTTATAGAATCCTCAATATAGAGACATTCTCAAAATGATTGATCCTACAGCACTAATTTCCGACGCACTCAACTGGTTTATTTTGAACTCAAAGGTGAATATTTTTGCATAGATGAAATTCTCATGAGTTTCAGAGGCAGATCAAGTCATTAAATGTATATACCGAAGAATCCAGTTACAATGAATATCGGCTTAAACTCATGTGCTTAACAAAACCTCGGAATGATTATGTATATAACATTTATTTATACTATGGAAAAGAATCACTTGCCATTGATTCACTAGAAATGCTTAAAAAATACCAATAAACCAACTCAGGTATATTCAATATTAAAATTGCTTCTCTTAAAACCGATAGATATATAAAATATGACAACTGGATTATTTCAATTGAACTTATTTCTGAATTTAAAAAAATAATAGATTTACTTATGTTGCCCCGTGCAATAAAAATAAATTATATCGGCAAAGAGCTGCTACCAAAGAAATAAAGGAAAGCAAATATCAGACCATATGTATTTACAAAATATATTACTATGATATATGTTCCCCATAAAAACAATTTGCAATTATGTCACCTAAGCATCTGTCTAAAAAATTGATTCAGAAACTGAAAAACCTTAAATTATATCTTATAATCGAACGCCTGGTATAGCTTTGTTGGTAGGGCAATGGATTAACATTCCTTGGGCTGAGAGTTCGAATGCGCCAGCCGAAGACTATCGGTGAGTGTGGTGACTGGCGCACGTTAACACTGTCTTGGACACAAAATAATCCATTTCGAAAATAATACCACTGGAGGTACACTGGGGCAGAGGTGATCGTTTTCTGTTCTAAATTACGATCTGTGGCTGAACAAATGGATGAAGACTGCCCATAAAAAGTGTTTGAGACAGGTGCGAGCTCCAAGTCAAATTTCTGCTCTCGGGGGTTCAAGGGTCCATGCCCTCAGAAGCTACTGCACCCTTCTTTCGTTGTAAAATCGAACACGAGAAAAACAACAATTAGGACCGAACTAAAGGTGGAACTGATTTAGTAGATGTAGAGCGCTTCGTATATTAATTCAGCAGACGAATATGGCGACGGCTTTCAGCTGCTTCCCATACTTTGCAAACCTGTGAATACTCATACTAATGTAAGACTATTTCTTGTCATTAAGGGTTCATTTCCCTTATTCACATCTGGTTTTGTATAACAAATATTTCTGCTTATGACTTCCCATGATATACATCCAAATTTATATGAAAACGAATTAGAACAGAAATCCACAAATTTAAAAAAATGCGATCCATTTTTAAACACCTTATGTATGTCGATCCCCTTTATAATCGGTTTATTGAATTTTTCCAGGAAGGAAAAGCATAAGTTCTATCCAAAAGAATTTAATGGTCTAAAATAGATATTATTGAAGAAAAAAGACAATTATTTTTAAATTAATCACTTTTTCTGACGAGTTGATTCGTCGGGATTAATGGTTGCTAAAATTTTCAAATAAACATTTTCTAAAACTATGTGTTTCCAATTACGATGCACGTATAACTTATTACGTCAGAAATCTTTCGTTTTTATGTTCATTGAGTTATGCATTTTCTCAATTTTTCCATCTTTAAACGGTAATTACACTTCTAGAAAGAATATTATTGTTTAAAATTGAACGAAATTTGAAGCAAATGTTAGTCTTTAACTGTGAAATTAAAACTCAATTACAGATACCACACTATCCGGGAAAAGTGGGAAAACATACCTAAATGTAGACTAGTAGATCTATCATATACCTTAAAAGTAGACTAATATATCTCTATATTAGCATGAAATATGTCCCTCTTTAGCA
>JAOUZG010022351.1:0-12128 GCA_026289955.1 Argiope argentata
TGCTGGGCACACGTTTATGTGATTGGGCGTAATCTGGTATCTGGGACGATGTTTGTATGGGGCATACGAGCTTGTGTGGTCCAGATGATTTCCATACCCTGATAATGATCCTTTCTAAGTCCCATAATATTGCATTATCCATAGGAAAAGAAAGATGTCAGAGCCCTTGGAGGAGTTGGACTTCTGTCTGTTGGTCCACGAGAGGTATTTTATTTCCCTCCAGCTACCAATAGGAATAACCTATTGAAGCATCCCCTATCCTCCACTTGGGGACGCGCTCTCTCATTTTGAGTTCATACATAAATCACGGCTATATTAAAATTGATAATAACTTTTATTTACTTTTTCGTTTTGTTAGTATAGCGAAAGTATAGTAACTATCAAAAATTTGAATTTGAGTATTGGAGGAATCCATGTTTTAATCCTCCATGACTTCGAAAAACTTAATTTTGGAAAATGTCTGTCTATCTATCTGTAACAAAGATACCTCAAAACATCTAGTCCGCTGCATTTGATATACCATCTTTACAACACATTTCAAGGCCGGGATGGCCTGGTTGGTAGAGCATTGGACTCGTACTCCGTAGGTAATGGGTTCGAAACTCATCGGCCTAAAGATTCCCCGAGTGTATGGCAATTGGCGCTTGTTAAATCTGTTCGTGATCGCTAAGTCTTCCGTATCGAGAGTAATGCCACTGGGGGTACTGGGTCAGAGTTGATCGTTCTCTGTTCCAGGCCTAAATTACGAGTTGTATGAATGAATTTGCGTCAATGTAGTTCTCCCCCTAAAAAGGGCTGTGACGTGTGAGTATCTAAGTCATAGTCTTGGCCGTAGATGGTGCTACTTGTATAACAAAGAGACGCATTTCTTAGGTTTAAAATCTGCTGATGTATCAGCGGAGGCTTGTCCAAGGCAAGTGCCTTCGTCACAATACAACGCACAATAAATTTGCCGCTATCTATCAAATTGTGAGTGAAATCTGTTCAGAGAAATTTCGTCTGTTCGAATATAAGTTAAAACAAAATGAAGAAATTAAGGTAGATAAGATTCATCACAGGGATTTATAATCTATAAATACACTTGTCAAATTTTGAGCAAATCCAATGAAGAGTTGATTGTCTTTCGGTCTTTACTATGAAAATGCAATAATTCGAAACTCATTGGTTTAATATATCCACTTTGGTATGGAATTTATTATTAAAATATAGTTTTGTGTCAAATATTTATTTAAATCGATTGAGAAAAACATGCCTAAGGTAAAAATTTGGTTTCCAGATATTAAAAACAGCATGACACTAATTTATCGCCAATGATAACATGATAGATTCAGTAAAAATATTAAATTTACTCCGAGTGTTAATATTTAATAATTAATATACACCAGTATCATGCAAGGCTTTTACATAGCATGGCAAGTTTATTAGAAACTATGCGAGAAAGTTTTGGGAAACCTCTCACGTTGTTTATTCGTTAAAATAAAAGATAATTTTAAAATGTCTGTACATTTCAAATTATTTTAAGCCACAAGTAAATTCAAGATTCTTTTAATTTGTTTTTTAAAAGCTGCATTGTTTTTAAACCATTTCTGTCTCACTTGTATAGCAGAATTTTATATTCTATATACTTAGATAACATTCCATTGCATGTTTGCGTTTTACGTTATAATAAAAAATACATCGTGTTAAGCTTAATGTTTTCATGGAAACTGGAAAAGTTTTAAATGAAATTGATGACAATATATCCATAAGGCAGAGAATATTGTAATGCCTTGATCCTGTCCGATCAAATAAGAGGGTAGTGTTTAAAGGCAATTTCATTATTCTGAGCTTTATATGCATAAAAACAACTCGTTCTCATCTAGTTTAATAAAAAGTTTTATCACTTAAATTTTCTTTTTCCTTTTGACTATACTCATGTTCACAACTTTCGTAAATATACCTTAAAGGTAAATATTCAAAACAAAGTTTTAAGAACAATATACTTTAAATCTTCTCAGAAAAAGAGAAATCACCGCATTTTCTGAAAACACCATGCTGTTGGAAACTGAATGAAAATTTCAATCTTCTTTGGGCTTTGAATTGTTGTACTGTTAAAGGAATAAGAATGCATTTATTGCAATTAATGAAATTAAACACCATCCTAATCTGTGTGGAATTTTTCAAAAAGTTATCCTCACTAATTATAGTCATCTACTTTCATTAATATTTACCGATGCTAGAATTCATCTTTTTTCTTATCCAAACCAATGGATAAGGAAAATGACTGGTGATTAATGATTATGACTGATAACGGGATTAATTACTGATCCCGTAATTTCAATTTTCAAATACAGAGCATGGATTATCAGAAGTATCTAGAACAGGAATGAATAAAAAAAGATTAAAATGAAATCTGCTATGCATATTTCGATGTATCGTGTCAGAACATCATTTCTTGAATGGCCAAGCACCACATGCTCGTGCAAGTTAAATTATACTTTTATTCATTTTAAAGGTTTCATTGAATGGGTCATTGAAGTATCGCTAACGATCCAAAAAAAACTTTGTCTCGCATTTGTTGTTTAAAAAATATCCCATTTCCCATTTATTTCATTTCACGTAATCACATGCTCAAATGACATTTTTCTAGATTTTATTTTCTGTAGTCGTTAAATTATTTTTTTAATCAGATCTTTTGTAAATGCAATGGCAACGCGTTATTAAAAGCTGATTTTTTGAGATGCTCATGTAGATAATAAAATTTCAACTTTTCACCAAAGGATTTTTTTTTTTTTTTCGCCTACAGGTTTTTGTTGGTGCCGCAAAACCTCATTCCTAAAACAATATCATGATACGACATGATAATAAGAAACAACACGTATCCAGTATTTTGTCTGTCGAAATATATTCAAATAAACATAAATTAAAACTTTAGAAAGCGAATAAACATTAATTAAAACTTTAAAAAGCTAATTATTAGCATTTAGGCTGGAAACAGAATTATGTAAATAAGATGCGTGTGCGTGCGTACGTACGTGAGTGCCCGTGTGCGTGTTCTTTTCCCTTTGCTTTTCATTATTATTACTAACTAACTGTTACTAACTGTTTTATTTGAATATTCCATTCTCATGAAATATTCTATCAGAAGGTATGGAATATTCCATTCTCATATTCCTTAACTTAAAGTTGAGCATGTAAATCCAAAATTTGGATAATCAGCATGTTTTTCTTTTTTTTAAAAAAGAAAAGAATATAAATATAATTTTAAGGAAATACTCAAAAGATGGAATACAATCCCCAATCATATCAGAGATAGTAAATAAATCATGACAAATATATACTTTTCAAAGGGAACTACTTTGAAAGAATCCATATATATTCTTTGAGAATTTAAGAACTAGTGTTTATTGTAACTTTTATAAATATTAAAATAATTCTTATTCCCATCTTGAGTAGCCATTCTAATAGTTATTTAATCATTATGCGTTATGTATTTATAAGAATGCTTTTATTTACTATACTCATAAATACAAAACAATTGGGTTTTTTTTTCTTCAAGCCCAATTTGATGCGACCTTCACCCTCCAAAATGTGTGGGGAAGACTACAACCTGGCATGCGTTCCCTCATCCAGTGTCTGAACGATGAAAATCATAAGAAAATGAAATTCTCCCGAGCACTTGATACGGGACAAGTAAGTAGACGATCGAATACTCTTTCAAAGAAATACTGCTTAGATACATAAATGATGAAATATTCTTTTAAAGGCAGTGAGAACAGATGATGGGTTTTGGTCATCTCAAATTCAATCTAATCCTGAACATTTTTTTCTCGAGAACAGAATGTTTTTGGTGCCGGCTTTCTGGCACAGAGGTAGCGCGTGTTTCTCATTCTCTGGGCGTCCCGGGTTCGGGCATGGTTGTTCTTCTCTGTGCTATCTGTGAGGTGTGTGAATGTGCCCCCCTGTAAAAAGGGGCTGTGCAAGCAAATGTGATGAGCGTGTAGCTAAGTCGTACTCTTGGCCCTAGTTGGCGCTACTTCGAAAACAAGAGACGCTCCTTTCAGCTTAAGTCTGCTGCTGGATCAGCAAGGGGCTTGTCCATAGGCAAGTGCCATAAGTAACAACAATAATAATATGCATTTGGTGAAGAATGAGTTTAAACTGGTTTAAACGATCTTTTGACAATTAGATTACGCATGCGTCAATAAAAAATAAATAAAAAAAACGTGTTTGTGTGTGTGTTCTTAAGCGAAAATTTTTATCACGAAACCATATTTTTTTGTTAAAAAAATCCGGTTTAAACTGGTTTGGAATGGTCACCTGACTATTGTATTAGCAATCATCACGTTTCAAAAAAGTCATTTTTTTTTCAATATCCCAAAATCGTTAGAACTTCAAAGCTTTACGACCCTACCCTTTATTGGACAACCAGAAGAATCGGATACAAGGCGGACATTCACGCCAATTTACTATTGGCGATAAGTCGAGAAATAGGCCAATCTTCTTTATTCTTTTGTAATTACTTTAAAAGCGAAAAATTGATGCCACGAAATTGATAAATCGCCAGTTTTCTGCCCCAGCAACTTCGTGGCTTCAAAAAACTCAAACCAAAGAAACACCATGGTCTCAAATGATAAAAAAAAATGGTGAAACCTATTAAAACTTGTGAACTAACTATCATAGCTGACCACTACGATCCATTCTGAGACGTACGGATAAATATGAATAACTGGACACCACGATTTCAGGAGTAGAAATCATAGATGGATTCTTATGGTCACTGTAAAACTCCTTCAAAAGGGGACAAGTCCAGTCTTCTGTAAGAGGTAGTCATTCCACGCCATTTCTTTTCTAACGCAGAAAGAACCAACAACTTTACAGACTGCTGTAACCGATTGTGTGGCGGCTGGCGCTTGTTAAATTTGTCGTGGTCGCAAAGTCCTCCATGTCGAGAGTAATACCACTGGAGGTACTCAGTCAGAGGGGATCGTTCTATGTTCTAAGTCTAAATTACGATCTGAGACGAATTAATGTATATACATGAGTGAAGTCCACTCCCTAAAAAGGGTTGTGATGTGTGTGTAGCTAAGTCATAATCTTGACCCTAGATGGCGATACTTGTAAAACAAAAGACGCCCATCTCCTGCTTAAAATCTGCTGATGTATCAGCGGGGCTTGTCCATGGCAAGTGTCATAAGTAACAACTACAGCAATAACAGACTGCTGTTCATTTGTAGATCTGAAGTCTCCTTCCCTCTCCCAAGGAGTATGTATGCTTTAGAAATGCGATAGAATTTGTTGTTTGTCATAAGCATGCCTGAGACTGAATATAAATAAGCAAGAGTTTACAATCGCCTACAAATTGCTTATTTCCTTTTTAGATGGATTGAAACAGGAGTAACAGATGATAAAAATATAAGTATTTTATAGTAGTTTAACAAAAATTTTATTAAACAGTTCTTCTGAATCAAAATATGCTCAAGTATTTAAATTCTCAAAAATCAACAAAAAATCATTTATCAGAAAAATAACGTTTGTAGTCACCAAAGAATAAAATACCAATATCTTTATTGTTTTCAATGGAATTCCGCTGGCGAGTTGATTGTATTTTGGTTCAAAAAACGAAGGCTTCTGAAAAACCATTTTTTTATGTGTCACTTTAGCTTAACACTCCAACAGGAAAAGGATATAGAATGTGTTACTGCTTTGAATTAGCGAGCAAAAAGAATTGGCTACGTCAATCGGTACGCGAAAACGGAAGTCTCCAAACACATCATCTCAGAGGACGTCTGAAAATGAGATGTTCCAAGATTACGAATTATGCATTTGCTCAAGAAGACAATGCGAAGTGAAAGTAAGCAAAATGCACAGCAAAGAGATAGTTTTAGAAAATAAGGTCTTGGCTTTAATAGAATGCTTCTAACTCCACATCTGTGCAATAACAGCTAATTTAAAATCAAGATTATTAAAGTGTAAAAAATAGTAACAATGATTGTAAAATCAAAGTGGATATATATTGTCTTACACTGTGTCTATTCTATCAAATTTGATCATTCCTATGAACCAACTTCTAAAAGAATTTCTAGTATCAAGCTTCAGTTGTTGTTTCTAATGGCATGCAACTCGTTGATGAAGTCAGTGATTTTAAGCCGAGGGTGCGTCTCTTGTTTATTAACAACTAGATTTTACTCGCGACTTCATACACGTGGAAATTTTGATGTTTATATGTGAGAACTGGCAGTCTAAAATGTTATCGAAACCGTATCTCTGCATGAAATTTCAAAGTCAATTGGAGCAAAGCAAAGGCTTGAATTTTTCGCGCCAGTTGGGGTAACGCAATGCTGATTAGAAAAATTTAGTTTCAATTAATCTGTTTTCTTTTTATTCAACAGAACTTCTGAAGGAATCGAAAGATTTATTACTTAACAATGTTTAATTTTAAATTTATCATACACTACGAAAATAAACAGAATCGTTTGAAATAACCCGTAGAAAATATGTTAATTCTAACATAATAAGCGTGGGGGAAAACTACTTAAAAACTATGTATTTTAAACTATGAAGTTACTTTTACGTTTGCCGGGCGCAAACCAACAATCGCAAGAGAAACGTGAGAAAATCTGGCAGAATTATACATTATTTGCTAGTGGAAATATACCATTATAAGCATATAGGAAAAATATATAGCTAACACAAATACAATTACAAAAACACGCAATGGAACAACTTTAATATGAAGTCATTTTCACCAAAAAAATAATTTGTCCCCAAATTTTAGCGAAATGGCCAAATGTGGCGTGAAGGGCAGCAATCACATTTCCAATCATAAGGTTTCGATGAACGTTGCCGCAAATTAACGGAAACATAGAAAAAAGAATCAATCAATGCAGTAATATGGAATGCGCTAAAAAATTTAATCGAAAATATTGAAAGTAGGCAAAAGGAATACTTACAGCTGGAAAAAGATCAAGAGAAATGAACAAGAAAGATCGAATTATATTAACACAAGAACAGCGTAAGAAAAAACATGAATACATCTGTCCTTAATAGCTTCACTACTACAGACTGATGCTTTTCTTAAGTAGAAATTGGAAATAATAAATACACTTACTGGGTTCAACTAATTTTTCTTGTGAGCAGAAAACGATTTAAGAAATTTTATACAAAAACAGCTGAACTTCTCAGTGATGAAAACGTCTTTCTGACGAGAAATCCACGAAAGAACAAATCAATCCCAAAGTTAAAATGAAAAAAGGGTTAAATAAAAACAAACGATTCAAAAAGCTTCGGTAGATGTTTTCAGATTTTTTTTTTATTTTCTGTTCTGATGAAATTCGTCAGTTGACGATTTTAAACAGAACAAAATAATTGTTCCTTTAAGAAAATAAATAATTTTTATTAAAATAATCATTTTATTAGAGTAAATAATTATGTTTAATCATAAAGAATTCAATTAGAATAGTAAGATAATGTTGAAATGAAAAACAGTTAAATAAAAACAAACGATTCAAAAAGCTCGGGCAGATGTTTTCAGATTTTTTTATTTTTTATTTTTGGGCGGAAAAGTTAGTTTTTAATTAATGAAAAATTAACCACTCAATTAACCGGAATAAAAATTAGCCTATGTTCTTCTGTAGACTATAATCTATCACTGTGTTAAATTTCATCCAATTTCCTTCAGACGTTCTGTCGTGATTGACTATCATCCATCCATCCAAACTTTTACACTTATAATAGTAGTATAGATAATCATACCAACTCTTAATAGATACTTATTTCTACCATAGTGGGTCAAATGACCCGACTTTATGTTTCATGCTTGAATGTATGAAATATGTATGTTAGGAAGGAAATGAATATAAAAATAAAATGTATTATCATTTATTATAATAACAAAATAGTATATTGATCATTTCTATTACAAAAAAAAAATAGAATTTTTAATTCATTGCTCATCGAATTTTTTACATATAAGTGCGTCCATTGTGCATTTTCCGCAAACATATTTTTTACATTTAGAGCAAATTATGTCAATTTTATTTTCTTTACAGTATCCTATTTGACATCTCTAAAGTTGATAAGCCTCTGTAGTAGACTTTTCTTGAGATAAACTCCAATCGGATCCTAATACTCTCTTTGCTTCTTCTATTGTGCATGTTCTTATATGGTTGATAATACGGTGGTCAATTATCAATGAAAATGCGGTACTAATTTTACCTTTCATTATATGACGTTTTGCGTATCCTGTTGGGCCTACTTCTTGCCTGAAAATGTTATGAAGTGGTGGCCTTCCAGGTGTGCCACCTTCTTGTATTTCTTCCCAAACAGATCCATCAATCGCAACATGTTGTCCATTTATTTCTACTTCACTTTCTTCAGAACTTGAGACTAATGTTATTCTTTTTCATCCACAATATATATTCCCAATATTTTCCCTTTCATCGTCAGTATCTGTAGATTCAAACTCATTTTCATTTGCAACCAATATATCTTCATTTTCATGAGAATTCATCTTCGCCAATTTCCGAAAACTCCTCGCCAATATTATTTATAACTTCTAAGAACTTTATTTTCTTGTTTGCTTCGACATTTTTCTGGGTAAAGAGGGACCTTTATTACTAAAGCTATCAAAATAAAATATAATCTACTTATCAAAATTTTCGATTTTTGCTACTTTTTCTTACACTAAAAAGCTACTTTCAATCTAAAATTTGATATTTTTCGAAATTATTCTCAGCTATTTTGATTATACTATTTTACGCAACAGTCTTTGCAGAAATATGCAACTTACCGACTATAATACAATAAGCAAGTGGACTCAATAAGCTTATAAAACAAAAAATGCTCTCCAAATCAAACGACCTCTTGTGGTAGATAACGGTATACAACAAATATTACTCAAAATAAACAAAAAAATAAATTAATTTTAGATTCATTACTTAGAGAAAGTCATGAAATCAAATGTGCAAAAGCAATAAGATGATACGTGTATTTTCAATGCAAAAGTTCAAAATGGGTCATTTGACCTGTTATGGTATGTTTAGTGTTAAGTATCCCCAACTAAAGCCAAGAGTACGGTAAGGCCAAGATTAAACTACTTTACGCAACAGTCTTTGCAGAAATGAGCAACTGACCGTCTATAATACGATAATCATTATGACTCAATAAGCTTATAAAAAATGCTCTCCGGATGAAATGACCTATTGTAGTAGATTACTCAAAATAAGCAAAAAAATAGTATAATAACTGTAGATTCATTAATTAGAAAAAGTCATGAAGTCAAATGTGCAAAAGCAATAAGATGATACGCGCATTTTCACTGCAAAAGTTCAAAATGGGTCATTTGACCCTTATGGTATGTTTAGTGTTAAGTATCGCCAACTGGGGCCAAGAGTACGCCTTGGCTACTCATTCATCACATTCGCTTCTTTTTAACAGGGAGGTGGGGCATATACACATCTCACAGATAGAACAGATAAAGAACAAGCATTCCCGAACCAGAACTCGAACCCAGGACTCCCAGATAGCGGGAAAGGCACTACTCTTGTGCCAGAACATCGACTAATCAAGCTTCTAGCAGTTACTATTATTTTCAATAGAACAAAGGAGGCAACGCAATATTGGCATTTATTTATAATTTTAAGTACCTTTAAGCATTTGAGCATTTTCAAACAATGTTGTAAAATTGCTTTCCAGTATCTCTTACGGCCGATGTCCTGGTACAGGAGTGAGCTTCTTCCCCGGGTCTCCCGAGTTCGAGTCCCGGTTCGGACATGGTCGTTCTTTCCTTTATCTGTTCTATCTGTGATATATTTGAATGTGCATCCCTGTAAAAAAGAACTGTGAAAGTGAATGTGATGCGTGAATAGATGCTCTGTATGAGATGAATTTGTGAAATGTGTTGTCTACTTCTGAAAGCTTCGTATAATACCTACTGGTGCATGGGGATTCCTAAATGTTCAATAAAAAAGGATGTCTTACTAATAATGTTCATATTTTATTTTTATAGCTAAGCTTATAAGAGTGCAATTCTGCCACAGAAAGAATTTTTGTAAAAACGGAGATAGCGCTAATTTTTTAAAAATTTTGAGAAATCCATAAAAAAGTTTTAAAAATTGAAATTTCCAAATCGTATGAAACTAGTCATTACGGTAAACTAACTTAACTGTTTTTATATATTAGAAGAGCATTTTCAATAAAAAATATATACCTTGTAACAGCAAGGTACAAGAATGATAATTGATGAAGTTACCTCTATTTTTTTTCTGAAAATGTATATCTCAGCATGGAAAAAAGGTATCGTAACATATAAATTAATTATCCTACGATTTTGTCTTAGAGATTTTTAACTGAAATACAGAATATATTTTAGTTTTAGGAACACAAATCCATATTTTTAAAGCGATTCATTCCTGCTCTGTAACGTACGACATACCTGGTACATTATTTGGTTGTAGCATGTTTAATGTATTTGATTGTAGCATGTATACATATATTTGGTTTCAGTTTGTTTTCATGTTTTGGGTTTCAGCTTGTTTACATGTATTGGGTTGTAGCTTGTTTACATCTGTTGGGTTGCAGCTTGTTTACATATATTTGGGTTCAGTTTGTTTACATGTATTTGGATTCAATTTGTTTTCTTGTATTGGGTTTCTGCTTGTTTACATGTATTGTGATTCATCTTGTTTACATGTATTCGGTTGTAGCTTGTTTTCATGTATTCGGTTGCAGCTTGTTTACATGTATTCGGTTGTAGCTTGTTTACATTTATTTGGTTTCAGCTTGTTCACATGTATTTGGTTGCAGATTGTTTACATATATTTGATTTTAGTTTGTTTACACGTATTGGGCTAAAGCTTGTTTACATGTATTTCATTTTAGTTTGTTTACAAGTATTGGGCTAAAGCTTGTTTACATATATTTGGTTTCAGCTTGTTTCCAAGCATTTGATTGTAATTTGTTTACTTGTATTTAATTGTAGTTTGTTAAAATGTATTTAGCTGTGGTTTGTTATCATGGATTTAATTATATTAATTATTTAACGCGTATTAAATATAAAAACTTATTTGTCTTATAATAATTTTTTTTTGCGTTTTCATTAGGGCGCAAGACTGCCGCCTTCTTCCCAGCAGTTCCTGCAGGGGAAGCCCGTATTCGCAAGGATTCTATTCATGCCCGAACAGGATGACATGAACCGCTTCGGTGTATTTCAATGCAAATTTTCAAAGAAGAACATAGAAACTAAAATTGTAGCATTGAAATTACCCCCCGCTAATTTAGGTGAGTTTATGTAAGTTACTCTTACAGATTTACTTTTTCTTGGATTAAAAGCAATGTTTCTAAATTTTTCGAGTAAGCAAGTAGTATATAAAAAAATTTCATTTAATTCCTACTTTGGACAACAAAGAAAGTTTTTAAATTTTTCTTACTAAATGGAATTGCTTTTTCACGTCCTTCAATTAATCCTCTAGTTGAACTGGATGCCATTTCTCCCTACAATGTGGCCAATCTTGGTGAGGATGTGGAATTGGAAGTGAATGCCACACAAAAATTAGAATTGCCCGTCAAATGGATGCACAACGGAAAAGAAGTGCCCGAATGGGACGGATTGCTTACGGTGCAGTTGAATGACGTGAAACCTAAAAATGCTGGAATCTATGAGTGTTTTTACGAAGGAAGACGTGGAGAGGGAGTTCATGCATTGATGAGACTTATTGTCAGAAGTAAGTAACCTAAAATTATCAGCTGTCAATTTTGTTAAATATGGTTTCCAACAACTTACTGCAAGAATGTTGTCAAATTCAAATCTTCTGTTAATTTTGAGACACCGTTTATAAACACTGCAAAATCAGCAAAAGCATTCTAATTTTTTTAAAAAAAACACATAAACATTGACTTTTTCAGACATTTCAATAATGAAAAAAAATCCAGAACATATAAGGTATATTCTTCTCATATTTGAAAGAATATGAGTTGAACCCACGCAGTTTGAATACTAAACAAAAGCCCTGACTTCAATACAAGATTGCAAAAAACATTGAAAAATGTGGGCCTTTTTTTATCTCATTGTCAATGAGCTTCCGCTGACCGATTATTGGCCCTCAGAACTGATAAAAGGCCACTTCCCTATCTTCAGGTCAAAACCACTC
>JAOUZG010022356.1:0-20758 GCA_026289955.1 Argiope argentata
GATTAATGTTTTAGAATCAAGTAAAGAATTAAAACAAAATTATGCAAAATATTTGTTTTATATTGTAAAAATTATATTACAACAATATCACTTTCTTTTAAATTCTCGATGCCCAACAGAGATGTTAAATTATTGTTGAAATTCGATTCAATGTTGTTCTTTCTCTTTATTTGTTAAATAAATAAATTTTAATCTGAAGGATCTATCTAATAAATTTATAACCCATTTCTATTAACCTTAAATGAAATCTTTTCAATATTGAAACTTAGAATCTGCGTAAACTAATATGCCATCCACTGTAATTCGCATCTGGTTCTAAATCTTATACAAAATTGAAATAAATATTTTGCACGATGAAACTAAGCATGAGTGGAGAAATTCGCATAACTGTAAATAAAACATGCAAAATACAATTTAATATCTAAGGATTAAGTTGAAGGTTGAGATTTAAAGACGTCATCCTCAAGAGTTGCACAAATAAAATTACTGTAACAGAAGTTCAATCTTTGAATCAAATCTCTCAGAAATGTATTTTAGTTATATACAATTGGTTTCTCCGTACATATAGCTACTTTTGAAAGTGGAATAATAAATTATGCTTTTGAATTGAGTATTTATTATAAAATATTTAATGCTATAAGACAAGGCAGGAATGTAAGAAAATATTTTGATAAATAATAATACAAAGACTGACAAATCTGAGTCTGAAGTTTGGAGAAGACAAAATATCTATAAAGTTGAGTTGTGTCTATTCTGATGTAGAATATGGAACATCCTAAAAATACGTGCAAGGATTCATAAAATTATTAAAAAATAAATTATTGAAAAATATTTTTTGTGAACGAATATTAATAGTTGCAATTTCATGGATCGTTCTGATCGATTAACGTGGTCATTATAATTAATTAGATTGAACAATAATTTTAAAGTTCAGAAAGACTCGTGGAAGCAAATATCGAAAGTTTAAAACATGTTCAAATACAGAAAAGTTCCGACGAAATGTTATTTTACTACTATTTTCTTATAAAAGATATTTATCACAAACCTTGTATTATGTATAGGGAAAAAGAATGTTCTATATTGTTATATTAATTCACCCTTACAATATAATGATAGTACACACTCAGTGGTATAATTCAAATTGCAAAATTAATTGGCGATATTCTATTTGTTAAGGGCAAAGTCTGTTAATATTTTATCTTGAAATAACACGTAAAATTAATGATAAAGAGGGTAGACGAATATTCACGTGGTATTTCAGAGTTATGAGATTTTATATGACAGAAATATTTTTTTAAATGAAAAAAAAATGGCTAAGTTTAAGAAATTCTATTGAGATTTTTTTTAATTTCAACCTAAAAAAATGTAAATTCCTGCTGAATTAATTTTTATTCTCTGGAAGATGGAGAAAAGTAAGTTTTAGGCAACATCATACTCTGGTGCAAGCAACATAATTGCAATGCACTTATTATTGTTGATGACCTAAAACGGCTATTATACATTATAAAAATTGAAATTAGCTTTACAAATTTCGATTGAGGTTATAGACCTCACCCCCTCCATAGAGAAAATGTACAGAAAAATAGATATTTAGATGGTGGTAGAGGGAAAAAAGCCCACAACTATTGATATTTACGAAAGATCATGAATATTCATATAAAACAAAAAATGTTGAAATCGGACCAGAGATTGAAGAAGGCTAGAAAGTCCAGTGACTTTCACTATCATTCTAAATATTTTGATACCGGTTGTAAACAAATATTTTATTATCTAGTTTTATTGTATCTTTTAAAAAGTGAATTCATTTTTAAATATTTATTTGGATTTTTGAGAAATATAATGCACCATGTAAAAATCATTATCACAAAAAATATTAAATTAATAAATTTTAGTTTTAAATCATAAATTTTTGGAATTAATTTTGATAAATGTTACATGCATTAATGTCTTTAATATTTCTAAAATCACCAAATTGAGGCTACCAGCAAATAAAAAAAAGGTTTTTCAGGTTTAACTTTTCTGCTTTTATCTAATTCAAATTAATAAAAGAGAGCTACAGTTTTGTGGGGAGAGGGTTGAACCTTACGTCTTTCATATTAACGCTTTCTAAAGCGCATTTCTTACATTCCCTGTGATTAATAAATAACCTATGATTAAAATCAAAACTCGGCTCCTAGGCCAATATCTCTTTAGCAAAATTAGATAAAGAAAACCTTTTAAAACAATTCTCATCTTAACAAATTGGGGCCTTTTGACTATAACACTGCAAAATATAATGCACCACGTTTTGCTTTAAGAAAGGCCACCGGCCATCAGGTGTAAATGCAGCTCTTGAGCTGCTGCTTAATTACCGTGAAAAATGAATAAATTCAAATTAATACTTCAAACTTCTTTCAGGTGCAGCTTTTGTGTAGAGGCAGCATCGCTGATAATCGGATTATAGAGATAATTTAGCGGAAAGAACTTGATGAAAGTTCTTTGGGAAGGTAATTATCATATTCTTTTCTTTTTTGCTGTCTTCACTACAAAAGCACCTGTTTTTTCAAAATTCTTTAATAATAAGATGGAAGTTCACTATTTTTCTTTCTAAAACACTTTACATTTCGATTAAATTCCTTTGTTGGGTATTGCCACTCATACTCTGATATATAAAACAAATTTATTTATAACAGCGATTATAATGAAGAAGATGTTAAACTATATGAATTTAATTATAGATAGATATTTTGTCTCTTTTAACCATTAAATGCTCTTTTAAATGGGGGAGGAGGATGGAACTCCCAAATCTTCCTCCAATATTCTAATAAAATTTATATCCTCCTGGCTTATTAATGTGGATACTGGAACCTCATATTGTAAAGAAACGAGCATATACATTTTGGATGCTTTTTTCTCGACTTACTTGAACTCACTTTTCATATAACATATGAACAACAAGATATAAAACTAAATTTCCATTATCGTTGCCATTAAGGTGTTTTTTTAAAAGGAAATGTTAAGAAATGGTTTCTGATTCTTATATTTTGGAATAGATCAATATCTTAATATACAAGATATCTCAACAGAAAGGTTGCACACATCTAGAAGTGAACTTTTTTTCTCTATAGAACATGCTATATATCGACTAAATACCTTTCTTAGCCACACATTTTGATATGGATGTAAAACGAAATTTGTTTACAACGATGCTTTTCATATTATAAACATGATCCTGGATTATAGGAGAATAAGCATAAAGGTATCCTTGCTTCTTTTAGCTACTAAAACTAATTTTAAATCTGTAGGCATGATCCCTTTGATATTCCTCAAATACTTTAAAACATTGAAACTATACTTCTCTCATAGAAATGTGGATAGCGTTATGTTTTAGCCGGGGCTATTGGTGAGTTGCGCTGAAAATAAACTCAGGTCTTTGAGAAATAAAAATCTATTTATTACCAGCTATAATAATACACATATATTTCGCAATATTCTTCTTGATCAATGATTTTATAAGCACATAAGTAATTCAGTTCAGAGTTCCGCTAGGGGAAGGTGCTGTGTTTCAGATAAGTAAGTAATCTTTCTCGGAGATGAAGAGATATGACGGAGTTCTTGAAACTCCCGCAAGATTCAGCCCGAGGTTTGGGATTATCTGCTCGTCGATTAACCTGCTGGGATTTCCAGAAAAGTAAGGTGATGAACTGGCTGGAAGAGCAACTCAGAAGACAAGCTGTTCAACAAACTGGACGTCTCCCAAAGCTCGGATGAGCTTTCAAACTTCAGACAGGACGCACGGTGGTTTAAAAATGCCGATGAACTTCACGTGGGCTCATCTACAGGGCGTGGCTGCCTACATACACTCCAAACCCTCTCCTGAGAATTTTACACAGAATTACAAGCTGAATTCTAGCTCCAATCACTAGCTCTCGCTTCGTCAGTGGGCTTCCTTCTTGGCTTCTCGTTCGTCCACCTTTTATTTGGGCCTCATGGGCCGATCTTCGGTGGCAAATGACCAATCAGGATAGTTCCCAATTTTCATTGTTTCTTCTGACCTAAGTTATCTTTCCAATCAGATGAGAAGGGGAAGCATCGATTAGCAAAGAGATGTGTGGTCTCCTTCTTGTCTGCGGCATTTTTCTCCAGAAGAAGAAACATCATCTGCCGCCGGTCTCCACTGTGCCGGTTTGAAAGGCGAGCGTCTCTTATCTATTGACAGGGGCACATCTGGTTCCTTCCCCTGATGTTTGTTCCAAACACATGCCCATTTCATTGGAGGCCTCACAAGTCGCTCAGACACATCTGGACTTTGTTTGACCGCTGTACTTCGCTTCGAATACCAGATGTCTGCATTATTTGCATTTTACAAATTTCTCCTCTATCAGTAACTTCCAGGTACAAAGGGTTACTTTCTCGTGGGAACCTAGTTTGATATATTCTTATCCGTCGTTTATCTGAAGTCGTCACAATAGTAGACAGACTTAAAGGCACGAGTTGTCAGATTTTTATTTCAAATGAGGTATAGTGAAGAACGAATCATCATCATATTTGGCTAGACAGCTCAGGGTGGGACAGTGCCTTCCTCTGAATTCTGTTCTACAAAATTATACTTTTGACACTATTTTAACAGATTTTATTTCTAGGATAGCCCTGATGTCTATCTCCGCTGACTCCATCCATCTCATTTTGGGTCTATCCTTTTTCTTAATTGTTAGAGGATTAAGTAAAAGATTATTTTTTAAATATGGAATCATCATCCATTATAAATGTATGAGCCGTCCAGTACGTCCGATCAATTTTTATGAGCTTTATAAGATCTGGCTCTCTATAGATTTTATATATCTCAAAATTATATCTTTTTTCAAAATAATTGTTTCTTTCTACCCCCTCTCCCCTCAGATTGACTCGTAGAATTATTTTTCTTTCGAGAATGCTATTTTATTTCCACCAGCTTTGATCATTGACCATGTCTCTGAACGATTGGATTAATTAAGGTTTAAAATAGTAAAAATTTCATATTTCTTGGTAGAAGTGAAGATTTAAAAATCAATTTAGTCTGTAAAACGCTTTATTTGCATTCATTAGACTACCTTGAATGTCTTTGATTATGTTATTGTTCTCAGTAACTATAGAACCAAAACAAGTAAAACTTTGGACAATCTGAAATTTGTGAGGACTAATTTCTAGATATGATTAATGGGAGGTTCTATTCCTTATTACTGGCATATATTTTGTCTTTTCGTTGTTTATAATAAGTTCCATGCTATTAGTATCCGGTTCTTAAAAAAAATCTTTTAATGCCGAAACCGTTCTTGATAAGATGTCAATAGCGTCCACATAAGAAAAAACTTATGTAGATTTTGAGAATATATTGATTCTGATGTAAATACCTGCATCTCATATTACTTTCTCTAAAGTAACGTTAAAAAGAAAGTAGGATAAAGAAGAAAAGAACGGAAATATTTCATATAATTTTAAATTCATATCCTTGGAACTATTAAAACCAAATTTTTATATAAAATTACAATTTTCATTATAAGGCATAGCACTGAATTACCTCTATCTAAGTCTTTGAGTTTTTTTGCAGAGGAAAGATTAAGAAACCTTGGTGTTTTTTTTATATTTACAAATAAATATATTATGTTATATACATGATACCTCAGCAGAAAGGTTATACACCATTAGGAGGAGTTGGGTACATCAAGACGAATAGGAATGATATCTCAATATTGGGTCCAGAATGATTTCAAGACTTAACAGTTGGCGTTGTAAGCTGAGGAAGTCCCAAGCGTTCCACAAGATAATCTTCAAGAAAGCAAGACGCAACCATGATAGTTAATATGATCAGAGCTGTTCATATAGGGCACAACGAGATACTTAATGACATAAGGTAGATTTAAAATTTAGAGGCATTATGCATAGTTCGCGTGTAGACTTTTAGTGTTATCGAGATTTCTTTTAACTGAAAAAATTAAATGTGGCATTCCTTTACTCATTCTCATTCTTTATTTCTTTAGTTCAGTAAAAATTATGCTTGGAATGAATATATCCTAATAGAAATCTACTATCATCCTAAATTGTGTGGTGTATATTGAGTCGCTTGTGGAGTGGCTTTCCTAACTCTAGCATTTTGGTTCTAAATTTTTAATCTATTGACATTGTTGTCATTAGTTAATATTCACAATCACTTCAATATAAACAATGTACACGTCATTGTTTATGGTTATTGAATACAGATATGGAATACGAAAATGAAGATTATTTTCAGAAATACTTTGATACCTCACGTAAAAGCAACGCCATCTATTTTTCTGATATGCATTTATGTTCTATTTTTGATATATGATTCCGAATCTACAATATGTATACAATTCTATTCAAAAAATTAGTATCCTTTTCAGTGAGACATGCTGCATCTTACCATGTACGAATAATTTCCTTTTAAATTATAACTCCTTTCAAAATTAAGTCTTTTCGAATCTATATATTTAGAAAAAACGAACTGTCTTTAGGTTTCAACTTTTTTAAAGTATTATTAGTTTTTATTTTTTAAGAATCAGCGTAACCATGTATGTTATTCTGGGTCATCTGCCATACATCTTTTGCCTTTTCTAGAGAAAATTAAAAACTTTATTTTGTTGTGCATTTTGTGTAGAGACAAAAAATATGTATAAAGTTCTCCAGCCTCAATATTTGTACTTAAGTTTTATTTCCTATAAAAATTCATAATGCGTGGATCTTTCACCAATTATCAACTGGTACTAGAGCCTGCAATTTTTTAAGAAGGAAAGGCTTTTTGCGACATTGTCTTCAAAAAATTGGAGAGATTCCAACAATTGGATTGAAACAATAATAAATAAATGCCACAATTATGATGATAATGTAAACTTGAAGAGAAATGGCAGAATACAAGACAAATAAATGAGAAGAAACAAATAAAACCTTCTTGGCATACAAGATCATCAAATGTGGTCAGTTACTTTTAAATCTAAAAGGAAATAAGAATTCCTGATGTTCATATCGATAAACCTCAAAACCAAAATTAGAGTTGAACTCGGTTATATAGTCTCAAAAAACAAATAAATATTGCCATCTATTAGTCATAGGGAAATATGTGAAAATATATTCTTTCCCCAATAGAAATCGAAAAGTTATTTAAAGTGTGACAAAACCAAACATTTTTCTCTAAAAAGTAACTGAATAGCAAACTAAAAAGAAAGCTAAAACTGAAATTTTAGCCGCTAGATAATAGCGGTGCTATATCTGTGAGTAGAGATCAGAGGTATTCAATTCGAAAGACTTTCTTTGAGTTATTTTTTCATCCAGGGGGAGATTCGAAGCGCTTTGGATTGATTTTTATTGTCCCGAGTGGGTCAGTTCTGTCAGTTATAGAGTCTTCTGCGAATTCTTTAAAGAGATTTTAATGCTCACCAGAGACATTTCTTATAAACATTCTGCCAAAACCTGTTTGGTGCCGTCGAAATCAAAGGATTTTACTACTCGAGATAGATTTAAAGACGAACGCGGATGTTTTTGAAACAAATATTTTTTGCTACTTCTTTGTTGATAAATATCAAAATATAAAATCTAAACCAATATATTGGTCATTTTAAAGCATTTTTTCCCATTAAAGATGACCGTTTGTTGTAGAATATGCTTCAGCCATATGAATTTAATAAATGATAAATTTTTAATTCAAACGTTTTTATTTTTATTTTCTTAAATATAAAAAGAAAAAAGCAACAAAATAAGGAAGTAAAGTTAGACCACAAAATTGTAAGGGAATTTCACTGTTTAAACCGCTTAAAACTGAAAAAACCCCCCAGCAATCTTAATTAAAGAAAATGGTATGTATTTCAAAGAAGGAAAGAGAAAACAAATTTTTCTAATTTTGAAAAACTAATGCAATTTTCAATTTTTTTACAACCAATACTGATGAAATCTCATTCTTAATCAATTTTTTACTAAAATTAATCATATTTGGGTATTATAAAAAGACAAACACTTACTTTCAATTGCTTATTTTTTATAGAAAAAATTAAATAAAATGAAAATAATTGGAATATACTATCCTTCGATTCATCGTTTAAAATGATTTTTATTAATGTTTTCATACACGTATAAGCTATTTCTCTTATTTTATAAACCTTAATATTTTATGTATGGAATGTCGAATTATTTTATGCATTTCCCAATGTGGTACGCCAACAAATTTGATTTTTATGCATCAGAATAGAATTTCAATAGAAATAAAAAAAAGTCGTTTGTTTCTTTTCTTTTCTGATTTTATTTCATGCTACAAATATAAATACCTTTTAATTCTCTCGATAACTTAGGAATTATAAACATATAAATATTTATTCTTATAATGCAATCGATATTCCCAGTAAAATTTTAATTTTTTTTGAAAAGCATATCATTTTTTGTCAAATGCATTTATTAATATTTTTTACAAGAAAAATTCTCAACGGATTGTTAGGACAATGGAAAAATGACTGATATTGTAATTTTTTTTATATGAAAAGAAGAGAGACTACAGCTTATGCAAAAGAATTGTTATTTCCAAAGTTTTTTTTTTCCGTATCATTTTTGAGAATCAGCTAGAATTTTTTGTAGGCAAAATGAATTAAAAACTGAAGGTACACTATATTTTTTCTTCAATCATTGCTTATACATTTTTTAAAAAAATTACACTGTATTTTCTCTATTATTCAGGAAAATTAATTTTTTTAAATACAAATCTTTTTACTCTTTTCGGTTTTATAAGAATGAGGCAAAAATCTAATTGAAAGATTTTTTTTATTATATATTTTTGTTATGTTGAGAAAAACCATTCAATGCAAACTTTATAAAAAATTCAATTTTATTCGAACATAACACTTTTTCTTCAAAAAAGTTGAGATTATTAAATTTTAGACTATGGAAAATACATTCCTTTTTTCATTTTTTAATTAAAAATCTTAGAAAAACAAACATTTTTTTAGTAATAGATGTTGCCAACAAAATAAATGTGAAAATTAATCTGTAAAAATTATATTTTTTTATTAAATACTTTGTAGATAGATTATTTATTATTAAAAAATGCCACTATTTTATAAATAAAAGGAATGCACACTTTTCTTTCAGTAATGCAATCAGAAACGAAATAATTGTTATAATTGTATTTATTATTTTTTTATTTTATTTTTAAGATATATGAAAAGTTATGTTTACTATGCTTATTTTCGTATGCAAGAAATGCATAATTAAGAAATTCAATTATTTATATAAATGAAATATTTCAGATAATGAACGTAAATATTTAATAATTTAACTCTAAAACTGTATTTTTTTCAAACTTTTATATCAATCTGTTGAAACAACATATTTCAAAATGTGCGATTTCTTTTCTTATAATGAAGGGACCCTTGAAATGAAAATCTGTGCACTAAATGAATTCATAGATTTACCCAATAATAAAATTTCCGCGATAATTTGAGTATATTTTGAAAGTGAGAAATCAGAAGAAATTTCTACAAATTTCATGTAGTTTCATAGTACTAAATATGAAATTACATGATGCCTAAGAAAAAGTGTTATAATCAAGCAATTGAATACACCCTTTTTTATTATTAAATGAAACCTTAATACATTGAAATCGTTTATATTGATATGAAACATTTATATGGTGTTTTAAATAAAAAAAAATTAGTTAATCAACAAAGTATTTTTCATTCCGTCTTATTGAAAAGAAGAATTTTTAATAAAATTTTACAAAAATTTACTTTTAATTATTGTTTGGATATATGTTTCATCCGCTTGAATACTTCAATTAGACCACAGGATAATATTTTAAGGAGTGATCTAATTAAATTAAAAAGTTTCTAGAGAGAAAAAGACGATAATGAAATTAGCTAAGCTCTACGAATAATGAAAGATAATCGGGGTGCAGAATTTAAACACTTCAAATTACTTTTCGTGGCTGGAAACTGTTGTTGAAGCGGCAAAGAGAAGAAACAAATTACTCCGGCTCCTGGAAAACTCAGATTTTTTCATAAAAAAGAAAGCAGAAGAAAATAACCGTGAAAGAAATGAAAGAATTATAAAGTGTGGTAATCCAGTATTTGGAAAGGATTAAGTTCTGATACACATCCAAATATATGGAACAAAAATTATTTTGCATAGTAATATTATATCGGTATTAATAAATAACATTTTCTTATTTTCTTCTTCATTTTATTGTAATGAATTAAAAAAAAAATTGAATTGAATTATTCAATTCCCCGGTTCTCGGCCCTGGTTGGCTCTTCTTAAAAACAAGAGACGCGCCCTCGGCTTAAAATAGCTGACTGCATCAGTTAGCCTGTCCATAGCAAGTGTCATTAGAAACAACAACAAGAAAGTTTATTTATTTATTTGTTAGTTTATTTTTATAATAATTACAGGTCATAATTACGACAGCTCTTGGAGAAAAGCAGAACACTGTATATAGATATATCAGTCTTTGAAACATCGAAGTCTAATAATAATAGATTCATCAATGGTGAGAATTTTTAAATGATGTGTGGTGCAGCATTTCCTATTTTGGACAATAAGACGCTAAATGATCGATATATTCACTTAGTTTTGAATCTCTTATAATTTTCTGTATAAATCTGCAGTTCGTATATCTTTTGCCAGATGACAAAATTAATGAACTAAATCACGCGTACTCAAAATTATTAGGAGAATATTGTTTTATAGGAATTTGGAATGTAATAATTTTAAGCGAGTTTTAAGAACTCTTAAATAAAAGCATTATTTCTCATTTTTAAAATTTAATAACAATAAATTTAATTAATCAGAACATCAATATTTTTGATTTAACTATTTAATATCAAATTTTATATTAAAGCTGAATAATTAGATAAGGACCTGTTGTGATGACTACATAAGACAGATAACAACTTCCGGACACGGACGATCATTTTTGTCTAGTTGTTATGTTACGTGACTACACACCCTAAAGTTGCGCATTTGTTCTAAACACAACAATGCTGACCTGGACGTGATATAAGCAACTCTCGGCTGCTGTGGCGCCCTCTATCAACTGCAAAAGTCATGAGGTGCATTAGAAACAACAGCCAGCATCACCAACAACTCACAAACGTTCGTCATACGTTTGGTGAAAATGCATTGTTTGCTTCACCATGGACCCACTGCTGGGAGAGTAAGTGGTGACATCTTCATAAGTCAGATAAATACTTCGGACACTTTTGTCTAGTGGTTAATTTACTCGGCTTCAAATTCTAATGTTACGAGTTTAGTGCAATTACAATACAACTAAAAATCAATCTCAAAATTGTAATCTCAATCTCAAGCTGTAATTAGAGGTATGAAAAAAGATGTTTAAGAAAATCATTTTGCTTTACTATAATTTAATAGACGCATTAAACTTTATGTCCTTAAAGATGAATGCAAAAAGGAAATTTTATTTTTTGACACTTCTTCAGAATAGGGGTGAAAAAAGGAATTATAGTAATTCTGTAATATAAAATTTTACAAACAATTTCCAATCTTATTTATAAAATCTTGAAACTGAAAGCCTATGTCTAACTTCAATATTTAAGCAGATAAAAACTTGTCCCATCGTTTTGGGACAATGCAGAGTGAGACAATAATTTCACTTTTAAAAATTACCTATATAATATTTGACTTTTAAAATTTTCTTTAATTATGTAATAGGTAAATTAATAGGAAGACTAAAATTATTTTATGACTTAAATTCTAAATTTATAACCTACTTTCCTACAAATTGAAATGTAGGAATTCGGATGTATTTTATTCATGAAAGAAAACAACTTCCTTTAGGTCATTCTCAAAGAGGGAAAATGAAAGTTTCCTCAATTTTTCGACTTAAAAACGCAGCTGATATAAATATAACAGTAAATAAAGTCGATATTGAATTTTTAATTAACAATGGGAAAAAAACCCAACTTATTTTTTTATGATCGGAACTTCGCAGTGAAGTGGAAGAAAGAGGAGTGATAAAGCAGTTAATCGAAGTTCCTCTCGAAGGCTGCATTTTTAATTTTTTCACGTTTATTTTTAGGTTTCGGACATTATTATTCTGCAGGAATGAGATTTTAAAAGTTTTTCATTGCCTTTTTAAAGTACTTTTTTAATTTCTTTCCCCATTAAAAAACTTAAGAGGAAATAAAAGCGTTAATAAAAGATAGCGTTTCTTTTCGAAAACTTTTCCCTTTCAAATAATGTTCTTATTCGTAACATTCTTCTTAATTAGAATAATTAATTAATTTATATTCCATTCGTCCTTATGTTTTTTCGTAGAATTCTTTTTCTTTACAATGAACAAGTGTTCATGATCAAAAGACAATTTAAATTAAAAAGGGATTTTCTTAAAATCTTTTTTATTCTAATACGTTGCTATTATTAATCACATTACAACTAAATTATTTAATTAAAAATTATCTATTTATTCCTTATAATTATTGAAATCAAGTTTTCATGCTGACGGTATCGGTTATATTTAATTAGAGTTTAATCGCTTAAAATTTAACATAGATATCACGATTCTTTCAAATTAGCAAATATTAAAACTTTGTTCTTTTATTTGCCCATTATCTATTTTATTCATTGCGTATATGAACTTTTCTACATATTTTCAAAAATTTCATTTCGGAAAGTTAGAAGGCAAAGGTAGATAAATTGTTTTCAAATTCGTGAAATTCTCAGAACACATAAATATTGCGTCCTAAATGTTGCCATACATAATTTTATTGTGGTCACATATTTCATTATTTATTCCAAAATAAATAAAAAGATTAAAATGAAATCCGCTATGCATATTTCAATGTATCATGTCCGAACATAATTTTTTGAACAGCCAAGCACCACTTACTCGTGCAAGTTAAATTATATTTTTATTCATTTTAATGGTTTCACTGAATGAGTTACTTTAGTATTGCAAACGATCCAAAAAACTTTGTCCCGCATTGAACGATTAAAAAAATATAGCATATCCTATTTACTTCATTTCGTATAATCATGTGCTCGTAATAACCTTTTTCTAGGTTTTATTTTGCCTTTGTCATTCACTTATTTTTTTTAAATAAGAGCTTTTGTAAATGGGATGTTATCACGTTATTAAAAGCTGATTTTTTGAAATGCTCGTGGAGATAATAAAATTTTTATTTTTCGCCTGCAGAATTTTGTTGACACCACAAACCTCATCCCAAAATCATCATGTTCTGACATGATAATAACCTAAATGTATTAAATATAATAAAGATAAAAATATAGGCTTGTTACGAAGTTTATGATAGTATAAAAAACAATTGAATTTGAATAGTAAATATTAGAGATTTATATCTTTCGACAAGAGTAAAAAGTTTGTCGGCTGCCTAAGAAATTATTTCAATTATTTGAAAAACATTACTCGTCGTTTACAAACATTTTTTCTTTCAATCAAATGCTTAGAATAACATTTGACGATAGAATTCATGACTTTATCGTTTGGTTTTTTCAACTATATTTGAAAGAAAATCATCTGGTTTTCTTAATAGTGATATTAAGATCTTATCTGCTGTGTGTTTGAATGTTTCAACTATATCTATTTATCTGAGTAAAACAAGTAATATAAAAAACAAGTTTTTAAATCGATTCCTACTTTGGATATTAGGAAGTTTTTTTATTTTATTTACTTTTTATTAAATAATTACAGTTGTTGCTCTTGCTTTCCACTTTACAACGGAAGGAGGAATGCTGTAGCTTCTGAGAGTATGGACCCCCTGAGCATAAGAATAATGATCACCTTCGACTCAGTACCCCTAGTAATATAACTCTCGACATGGAGAACTTAGCGAGCAGGTTCAAATTCACAGCATAAGTGATGCGAATCCAACACCCAAACAACCAGTGTATCCCAATTTAACAATTACAGCCACTATAAAGAACTACTATAAAGGCAAGAAAATAAGTTTTTAATTAAGTAAAAAAATTAATGAATTAATATTTGTAAAAAACTGTATTAACATCAAATGTCATCCACAATAAGTTTTAAAACATTTACTTGAACTTGATTGAATTAATAAAAAAGTATTTTATTTACGATTGAAAATTTGAGCTAGATATTATATAATTTATTAATTTATTTAAAACCTGAAATTTCTAGCTAAACATATGCATTCGTATAGCTTAAAATTTGGGAAATTATTGCACATGACTCACAAAGCCTTAATAAAATGGATTTTCATACAAGTTAATGTAAAAATAATCTCATACATGGTTTAATTTTGTTCTCCATTTTGACACAATATCAAGTATTTTTTAAACAGATTTCTTACTTCATTTTCTAAAAAAAAGCAAACCAGTTTTCTTCCCAATTACAGAAAAGTGGGAAGTACCAGTTGGTTCAAATTGTGTTGGTGTTAAAAATAATTATTTGCAAAATAAAAGCACAGCAATTTGTAATTTTAGGAAGATTTTTTTAGAGCTTTTTCAAACTTAATGGTATAGAAGCTATTTTTTAACCCATTCGCTGCCAAGCGTAAATTGTATGAGGTTATTCCCATTGCCATTTCTATTTTGAGTGTTATTATTCATCTAAATTTTATTATTTCAAAATAAATAGACATATTTTGTTATAAATAATCATTTATATGCATAAAAATCAAACACAAGTATACTCGTGATTGGCAAAGGAAATAACCTCATATAATTTAGGCTTGGCAGCGAATGAGTTAAACAAAGTAGAATTTTTGTAAAACAATTTATTTGTAGCTTTTTTTCAAGTTTTTACACTTGTATATTTATGTTTGTGGGTATAAAAAGTTTTCAAGTTTGACAAGTTGCGCGTTATAATGTATTGAAAGTATCACGAGTATATTCTTGCCGGAAATGGGTAAAATCCTGCCAACCACGAGTATATTCGTGGTTGGCAGCGAATAGGTTAAAAATATTTTGTTCTATTCTTTTATTTACTTTTGTTGAAAAATTAGATATTTGTACTTCTTTAGTGTTAGTTTTTTAAAAAAGAAATGATTTCAAATAAACATTTTTAAAAGGAACCTAAGAACATACCTTGCCATCCAAACCAAATATATGGAGGGGTTAATACTACATATCCTTTGACTGACTATTAAAAAAGAAAATTCTAGGAAGAATAGATTCATGATATTTTACAAAAACGAAATGGAATGCAAATTTTCTATTTATATATTGTAAAATAATTTCAGAGAACGCTCATTTAAAAATGAGCGAAAAAGATAATCACTGCCAAATCTTTTCAATAAGTTCTTGCAATTTAAATAAAATTGTTTTTGAATACGAGAAAGATGTATTTTCATTCCAAGAACAATCACGTAGCAATAACCTTTGCATCTGATGTGCTTTCAAATCCTCCTTCTGAAAAAGACCTGAAATAAAAGTTCCCTTTTTAGAGTAATCAGAAATCGTTTTCGAATTGTAAACTGGAAGCTTTATCTTCATTTTTCATAGATTCCGCTTTCTTTTAAGAAAACTCTAATATTACCATTTCTTTAATGATTCGAATCATCAAATAGTTTGTCAAAAGTCATTCTTTTCCTTTCTATTTTACTAAGAATTTAATGAAAAAGAAATATTTCTTTTGTCTAGGAAACGTGAACACTCAGAAAAATGGTTTGAGCGTTTTAAAAAATAGTAAGACAAATGATAAGAAAAATGCAAAGAAAAAAATGGTTAATTTTGTTTAAATTTTCAAAAACAAATAATCCATAAATGAAATAACATCAATTAAATTTGTTTCAAAAGGAATGAAACATTTTAATTTTTTGAAAAAAAATATTTCAATTTCAAAAATATTTCAATATATTCAATTCAAAAAAATTTCTATTCAATGTTTGTTGCATGCCTTTTAGTATTCCAAAGAAAAACTGTAGTATTAAATGCGAACCTATCATCGAACCTATAGATCTTCAGAATGAATGTAATATTTATTTTGAATCTAGTAAGTTATCTTCAGCTGCTGATATACAGTTAATATACAAATACTAGAAAACTGAATATGTATTTTGAACGTCTTTTTCTAAGCGATTAAAACCAAAAATTGAAATAGAGATGTAAATGTATTCGTAAGTTCTTAAACAGAAATTTTGTTTCTTTAATTCATGTAATTTTTGAGTTATTATATTTAGCTGATTGAGTATGCAAAAACCGACTAATGATCAATCTTTAAACAAATTTAGTTTGAATGCACATTTTACATGCAAAATTATAAATCAAATTTCATTTATATATGCTTTATACAGTTTCGAATTATCGTGTATGAATGCAGTTGCTGAATGGTTTAAGTACATCCGAACAAATAGTTAACCCTTTGTGTGAGTATGGCCTCAAATTTGAAACGTATCTCTTTAAAGATGTTAAATCCGTCCTTCAAATTTTACCCATATAGTTGTCCATGTTTTCTAATTAGTGCATTTATTCTTAAAGACCTACAGACAAATTTTTGAAAGGATTTCTTTCTAAATTGCAAGAAATATGCAAGTGTGATGTTGTTATATTTCAACGTTTTATACGTTTGGCTGAATCTCTTTTGTCTCATTTCGACTACCGAAATATTAACACACAGATATAATTTCAAAAAATGCAAATTCAGTGAAAGAAGAAACACAGAGACACATAAAAACAGAAAGTTTGATTTTACTGTCAAAATTTATGACAGTTTTCGCAAATGAACCAATGGAATGGGTTTCTCCAAAACCATTTTTGGATAGTTTTTAATAAACATGTCAAATAAAGCATCGCATTGGTGTATAATAGTTTAAAAGTCACGGAATATTGTTACACACATGTAACTTTGCTTCCCAGCACGAGTAGTGTCATCTTAAGGAAGTCCATGTTACGATCAACACTATTACGACTAAGTGGGTGCCGAGTCAGTGAGCTCAAAACTTGGTGACTATGCAAATTTGGCGACAAATTTTGAGAATGCACCCTGATTGGCCTAGAAGGTTCTTGGCCAGCTTTCCGGGAGCTATAAGTGCAAGCAGTCTCAATCTGAAGGGTTAAGTGAACCAGAAGCGGAATGGAAATAGAAGTCAAGAAACGGACATTCGAGGATAGCGAAGCAACAGTGGAGCGCCTGCATTATGTAGAGCTCAAGCAAAAATTGAACTCCTGTGTGCCGAGTCCTGTTGTCTGCAGTAAACGCACCCTTGTGTCGTATGTGGAGTAGCTAGTTGTGTAGTAGTAAATCGGCAGCTAAAGCGAGGAATCAGTGAGAACTTCAGGCGTTTGGAGAGACCGTAGAGCAAAGCTTCAAGGATCCCCTCTCCGGCTGGATTCTGTCAGGCCGCTTTGAGTGCTGTGTTCAGTTTCTCTTTATGGACTACTACGGACTGCTATGGACTGCTGTAGTGTGCTATTGTATGTTCGTCTCGGCTGTACATATTTGCTGTTTGTGAATTTGTCGTCTTTGTGTTAGTGTCTTCGTGTAAAATAAAAGCCGTTGTTGTTTTCTACTGAGGTTCGGTGATTGCCTTCACATCATTACTCACTGCAAGCGGACCCAGTTAATCCGTAACAATTTTAAATTTTATTTTGAATTTAACATTTTTATTGATATTATCGTGTCATCCTTGGCTAATTATTTGTCGATTTATCCATGGCATGCGTTTATAGTAAATAAAAAAAAACCGAATTTGTAATTTTGATACATTTTACTGAAACTTTTAAGGCAAAATCTGACGCGAAATAGTACTTGAAGTCACAAAATCTTGTTCCAATATGAAATATTTAAGCCAATTTCTTTTTGGTCATTGCATTTGCATATTTCTGAACGTACCGACAGATAGGCAATAAATTGTTGAATTTTTTAAAAAAAGTTTGATAGATGTCTACAGTACAGATGTTGAATCCGTCTTCCAAATTTTATGCATAAAGCTTTCTTTGTTTTGTAATTATCGTCTTAACTTGCATTCGAAAAGCCGGACATTCTTAATACAAGTGTGACAAATTTTGATATAAATCTTAAATTTTGGTGTAAAGACCATATAAAAAATTTCAACCGTCTAGCTGAAAGTGCTTTTGAGTTATTTTCTCCACAGAAGACAGACTTACATTTTCCAAAAATGTGTGTTGAGAGTGTTCTGAAACACGAAGATTCATCAAAATCTGAAATTAGTTTTATAAAATAATTAATATACTTTCTCTATACTATCAAAAAAGAAAAAAAGTATAAATAAAAAGGCATGAAAATTTTAAATTTATCTTATGGCCAGTACAGACTTGTTTATAAAAATGTTTAAGGAGTATTGACAATTTTTTTCTGCTACAGTAAGTGAACTCCGTTGATAAGAAAACTCATATTGGAAGAAATGTATTACAAAGTAGTAAGAAATGAGAGATTCAATTTATTTCTATTTTTTGAAATATATATTTTGCAACTTTCATACTCAAAATAATATCTTATATTATATTGACATTCTTCAATTGACTCAAGGGCAAATAAGAAAAAAAAATATTTGACAGCAACCCCCTTCAGGAAGCCACTCTTTATTTACCGAGAAGAGAGTTAAGGTGGGAAATGACACACTTCTCCAGAGCACTTTCTTCAACCGAATTCTTCGATCCCCCCTTCCTTTATTTCTTTGGATGCTCTTTTTTACCTCTCTCTTCTTTCCTTGTTATTTCTGAGTGTTTCCCGCGTGATCACAACCGAAATTGCTCATTCGGAAAATCGCTAGAGGAATTTTTAATATTTTTTCTGCCAGTCCCAAATGAGTATTGTTTTAAAACAGTAAGGAATTTCACAACCTATTGGAGGTGGCATTGTTTCGTTATCTATACAGTAAAATAGGACACATGAGGCTAAATATACTGTTTTCCGATTCCTTCTATTTTTCTTCTTTTTTTCTAAGTATTGCAGTATAAAAAATAAAATTTTATAATTACCAAAAAAAAATTGGCACGTAGAATATCTATGTTTATGAATTACGAGTATTTTAACCACCTCAAGTTCAAAAAAATGAAATATTGACCCTTCAAATACTATTTCAAAAATTTCATATTATTTCAACCCCATTTCATTTCAACAGTATTAAACCCAGAGCAAACATTAACTTTGACCTCAGACTAATTAAAGGCAAATAGAGTTCGTATTATTAATTCGCAACTACATCAGATTAGTTTCAGTGGAAGACGATTGGAGGTTGAAACTTCTGAATGAAAGCAATTACGCATTTTGAAAGGAAAAAAAATTCCGAAGAACACGAGAACATAATTCATGTACCAATTAAGGAAAGGGTGAACATCGAACAAGGAATACTAATTGAATTCTTGATAGAAAATTTGGATAATGAGCCATCTTATTTGCGGACTATTGCATGACGAAGAATGTTAATATCATAGAAAATGGTTGCGCTTCAAACAATTATTACAAAGCGTGTTTATGAAGGATTATTTAAATCAAATGAATCTGTGTGAGTTGATGAAAAAGTTGTAACTTGATAGATACTTGAATCAATAGTTAGAGATAATTGATAGAGATACTTGAATCAATAGATAGAGATACTTGAATTAAAGGATAGAAGGACTTGATAGAATTACTTGAATCAATAGATGGAGATACTTGATAGAGATACTTGAATGAATAGATGGAGGTACTTGATATAGATACTTGAATGAATAGTTAGATATACTTGATAGAGATATTTGAATGAATAGATGGAGATACTTGATAGAGATACTTGAATCAATAGATAGAGATAGATACTTGATAGAGATACTTGAATAAATAGTTATTATCAATTCTAGCTAATTATATTCTAAAGTATTGATTTTCTTTATAAGAATTATTATAATATTTTGAATGGATTTTAGTACATTTTCGAAAAAACGAAATGTAATTGTATCACATCTGATAAGTCTGACAAATAATCTCATCCTAGCCTAAGATCTAATTTCTGATCAGATAAATATAGACAAATATATCCTCTTCAATGCTCTACATGAAATAAAATTATATATTTAAATTTTATATCAGTAAATATATTGTAGTAAATAAAAAATAATAGCAAAATAAATTATTTTGAATACTTCCACTCCATTAAGGTCATAAAATACCAACACTTTCGTATATTTAATACTTTAAACTAAAAATTCCTAACTTTTTTTACTAAAAATTTGAATGATCTTTTTGATTAAAATGTAAACCAACTATTTAGATTTTATTTAGATTCTTTATTGATAATAAAAACAAATAATATATTATTTCCATAATCAAAATTATAATAATGCTTATTAATTAATTATTTAAACTTCATTTATATTAAAGTGTTTTGATTTAACACAAGCAGTGAAAATGATCATAAAAAAGCACAGAAATTATATTATATATTTAATTGAAACAAGTAATGTAATAAAAATCATCGTAAGTGAATTCCTACTAACGTCAAAAATAATTTTTTTAAAATTACTTTTTATGAATTAATTGCAATTGTTGTTTTTGTTTTCAGCTTTAAAACGGAAGGAGGGGTGTGGTAGCTTCTGAAAGTATGAAACCCTTAGCACCCGAAGATAGAAATTTGTCTTCTATCTCACACACCTAAAAAAAAACCCTTTTTATGGAGCGGACTTCATTTATGCATTTCATTCCATCATCCACAGATCGTAATTTAGTTCTGGAATAGGAAATGATCACCTCTGACTTAGTGTCCCCAACAGTATTACTCTCGACAGGAAGGCCTTTGCGACCACGACAGATTTAGCGTCACACACACACACACACACACACACACACACACACACACACACACAC
>JAOUZG010022359.1:0-10221 GCA_026289955.1 Argiope argentata
TGCAATACTAAAGTGACTTATTCAATGAAACAATTAAAATGAATAAAAACGTGATTGGCCGTTCCAGAAATGATGTTCTGACATGATACATTGAAATATGCATGGCATATCTCATTTTAATCTTTTTTAATTTGATTCATATGTTTTTTGTCACACTTTACAATAATTTGAGTTGCAAAATGGCATCATCACAAGCCTCTTCAAAAAGAAAGGGTTTCATGCACTGTTTAATACAAATTTCTTCAATAAATGAAAAAAAAAAAACATGCCAAGCGAGCGTTTACTTATTTTTCTATTTTTAACAAGAAATTCAGTATTTTCCCGTTAATTGGAACAAGCGAAAATTCTCCAAATAATATAAAAGTTTGCCTAATTACTTACAACCATTTTAGAGTGAAAAATCGCCAAATAATGTAGAATTCTGTCAAATTCCTTTGGAGATTTTTCGCTTGTGCCCGGTTAACGGAAAAGTACAAGAAAATAAATATATGTCATAATTCTATGATAACTTCCGGCGTTCATACGAGCAAATTTAATATATTTTTTATAAATGTTATCGTATATAAAACGCAACGATACATACAATCGCAGTATAAAAGAAACTATTCACTTTTTTTTCAGTTTTAGGTAACTGTATGTGAGAACAAAAACTATCAATTTATGCCTAATAAAGAAAATAAAAAGACTACGAATTTGAACTTTAAAAAAAAAAGTCTACATATTTATAATATGCAAAATTTCCGGAAGCAACATCTCTTTGATGAGCTCTTGGAAATATTCTTGGTGAATATAAAGAGAGAGAACAAATTCGGTTTATTATATTACGTGTACATTGAGATATATTTAGTATTTTCTTCAAAGGCGAACATTTGTAGTATATATTTTTATTGAAAATTGGCAATAATTATTTTTTGAGGCACTTTAAAGGTCACAAACTTTTAATCCATTAATAGAAGGATTCTGGATACCCCTTAACGCTGGATCGTCGTTATGCTCAAATCGAGAAATAGCCAGTGGTCAGCTGACACACATCGGATAGACAGAAAAGCATCGATATCATTCGATGCTTCTGGAATGAAAGATCGTACCAAATACCAATTAAGGCATATTAACACCCCAAAGCATTATTTTTCACAGAAATTTAAAAAAAAAACATTGTAACAACAGAAAGCTTTTGGAAATCCAACAAAGAAAAAGCAAATTATCTCTGCCCATTACGATGGGAAATATACTCCTTCTTATTCTACTCTTAAAGGGACTTTCCATTTAAAGGTGCTTAGTTCCTACCGAAATTGGAATTGCATTTTACGAACTGCCCTTTCTAACCACTTGAGAGCAAATAAGCAATTCTTTATTCATGCCATCTGAGTGATCCAATTTTTTCCATCGCTATTTGCTGACTCAAACTAAATAGAAATGCTGAAATCCTAAGGTTCATCTCATTGAAGTAATCCCATTGATAATTGTGCATCAGTTTTAGTTCCTATTTTCCTGGGAAATTAATTTTCTATATGAATGCTTAAGGAATTCAAAGGATTTTGTTGTGTGAAGAACTTACTCGTAATATAGCATTTGTTCAAACGTAAAAGGTTAGATGCTACACTAAACGATCCTTCATTTCTTTCGCATAACGTTTGTATCTCTTATTGAAGAATATTTTTAAAAGTAAAGCCGTTGATGTATCATACGTTTACAAATCCAGTTATTAATAGAAATTTAAAGGCATTTACGTTCAAGTAATCTCATTAATATTTCAATATCAATTTTAGTTCATACTTTCCCGGCATATTGTATTTTATTATTCTGTATAAATGCTTATAGATTTCGAAAAATTTTGTTGTTTGAAGAGCTTGCTTATAATAAGGACGTGTTAGCCTGGTTGGTAGAGCGTTGGAATCGTACTCTTTAGAGTGAGTTCGAAACTCACCGACCAAAGATTCCCCGAATTTGTGTAGACTGGCGCTAGTTAAACTGGAGTAGACTGGCGCTAGTAAAGGGTGTATAATTAATATTTAAGCATTTTTGTATAGTTATGATGAAAATATAATTTATAAATATGTTTCTCCTTTTTAATTGTTGCACCATTTTTCTCTACCACTTTCATCTTTAAAATGACATCATTTAATATTTCATCAGGGTGGAGGTGCTTCGTCCCTTCCGGTGAATCTACTAACTACTTGTACATATTTATTATTCTATAAGTGGGAGTTTCAGCAGAATCTTCAGCAATCTGTTCGTAAATCAGAAATTCTTTCGAATCTTTTGACGCAGCCATTGGTTTATTTTAATATTTTCGTTGCAACGGTTCTAATTTCTTTTTATTTCAAAGTTTATTCCAAAGTAACAAAACTTACTGAAATATAACTCTTACAAATTAAAAAAAGAAAGAAAATTACTGTTAAATAAGACTTTCTAAAGCAGAATTTCATTTCAATGCATTAACTCCATTTTCCAACATTTAAGGCTTTTCGAGAGGTTATATATTTCTGTGTTTAACAGGTCGGTTGAAGTGAGAAATTTGGTTTCCATTCTGAGGGTTTGCTCTTCTTCCATTCATAGAGAATGTTTTAATCAGCAGTTTCAAAAGAGGTAAGACAAAATTTGAAGATATATAATAAATTTAAAAAAATGTTATAAAACATTTAAATTATTAAAGCAGAAAGCAGAGTCGTGGCCGAAATCATGGAAAAGACAGGGGGTGAATTTTTAAGTTCATTTCATTCCACCATGGGAAGCAAGCATTATGTACAAGCAATAGCGACGAGCACAACGCAGAACGACACAACACGGAATGACGGAAAAGCTGATTAAATTGTTATCCTTCTGAATTTATACTTTCAGATTTTAAGAGGCTTCGACACACGTCAATAACATGTACAGCTCGTGCAAAGGAATCCTAGGGATCTTTTTAGGGCATTTGCAAAGCTGGCCAATTTCTGTCCTTGTAGTGTGGGAAATTAGCCGGCGTTTAGCTGAATCAGTAATTTTACGCAGCTTATGTTAAATTAATTAACTAGAACAAGTGGAATATATCAGGAAATAAGAGAATATATTACAATAAAGTTACTATGGCCAACTTAAATTGAAAATTGAGAAATGAATTTAAACTGAGAGTTTTAAAATGTCATTACATATATATATTAATTTAACGCTAATTTATTTAATTTAAGTTTATTCATTAATTTTTTAAAGTATATTACACAAGATTTTTCCAATACCTAGGTGAATATCTAGACACCTGAAAAAAAAAATAACTTTATTCGCCAAATCATGTTGTTTTCGGCAAAAATATAACATTCATACTTAAATATTAAATATCCGCGAAGAATCCATTAACATTAATTTTAAACCCAATAGTATCATTCAAGAAAGTGAAAAAATTCATTTAATCACAAAAAATTATTATATAGATATTAAAAATGTATATTATATTAGAGATATTTCAAAATTGTGTAATATTCAAATATTGATCCGGATTTAAAATTATGGCGTTTTGATGTTAATTTAAAAATTATTTTTATTATTTTATAGAATAAATAGTTAAATATTTGAGCGATTTTGTACAGTTATAGATATGAAAAAGTAATTTGAAAATACAATGTTCGTTACCCGGCGAATACTTTGAACAGGGAACCTTCTCATTATATAGAAAAACGGTGTATTTCATTCAGTGTGCCGTAATTTGTTTAAAGATTAGAAAAGCATGCGGGTTTTCTAGTGTATTCATGATATTATTTTTTTATTATTTCCGTTTCATTTTTCAAACCTTTTATGTGTTTTGTTTGTCAATTAGACAACAATCTAACTATGCCCCTTACGATGGAAAATATATCGGGAGCTTCAAAAATGACCGATATATTTGTAAAAAATCAATAAAAATTAAACGAGCAGTGATAGGAATACACTGTTTGTTGCAATATGCTAGTGACAACAGTAAGTTTTCAGACTCCCAATTTCCAAAAGTTAGTTAATTAAAAGCTAGTTAAAATTTTTAGTTACATTTTTCAACAACAGATGGCTCTGCAGTCTCGAAAAATCGAAACTACGATCTTTTCCATATATTCACCATGCGCAGCAATAACATGGCGTAGTCTCAGAACGAAATGAGCAAAAGCCTATGTAAATGTATCAGGTTGGATGGCTTTACATTCAGAGCAGATGTATTGCTCCAGTTCAATTGTTTCTTTCCTTTATTGTAACGCTTTTCGGTCCTTTGGTCACATTAAATTTTCGTTCAAAACTTCGTCTTCTTGCAACAACACTGTGTTCTAGGCGGTGGAATTCCAACAGCAAAAAAACTTTTTGTTTAAGGAATAAAACAATGGAATTCCAACAGCAAAAAAACTTTTTGTTTAAGGAATAAAACTTTTTTTCACAGCAAAATTGCTATCTCTGAACAGCACACGCTTTCAAATCGCTAGCAGCGTCATCTTTTGCTGCAAATTGTAACAACTTTTACAAGTGTTTCTGCCTGAAAATTTACCGTTGTCTCAAGCATATTGTAACAAACGGTGCATTTCTATAGCTGCCCGTTATTGATTTTCCAATTATACCGGTCATTTTTGAAAGACCCGGTACTTTTCCTTACTCAACTAAATTGATTTTAAATGCAAACCTTCCTACCCCCTACCGAAATTTTAGTCAAGTCAAATTAATGTCAAATTTAAGTCAAGAACTCAATTATTTTACATTTTAAACGCAAATACGCAATCCCACTTTTCTCACCCATGATACATAACTGCTGTTTTTCCCTCTGCTGTTATCTGCCTTAAACTGAAAAAAGTTCCTAGTCACTAAGACTATTCACACATCCAATTTTAGCCATCTCACTCATAATTGTATGCCAGTTTTCATTCATACTTTGCATCGACTTGATGTTCTATATAATTGATTTATAATTTCAAAAGATTATTTTACACGAAATTATACATTATTACATGCTCTTTAAAAAGTAGAAGGAAAATATCAGGATATTTTTTTAAGTGTTGTTACTTACAGTACTTTCCTAGCTCACTGACGAACTGTCAGAGATTTTAGCCAAGTGTGCAGGAACTTCTGAGGACACAGATTCATAAGCATTCCAGGTTCTTAGTCTGATTTCAAGATCATATGAAGAGGATACGCACACAATTTCACAACTCCTTCATACCGCAGAGGTTGGATGGAGGGGGGGGGGGTCTTTCACACACCTCACAGACAGATAGAAGAGATAATAGATAGCAGGCACCCGAATGTGGGACGTCCATACCTGGAGGAAAACACGCTTCTTCAACGCTAAATCGCAGGCAATATAAATGTTCATTCATTTATTTTACATAAATTAATTGACGTTATGGAAACATCTTTCCAATAGTAAAGGTATAGATTTATCATATGTTTGCTAGTGCAGATATGAATGGAAAATTTAAAGCAGTTATAAAAAATTGTTACATGAAAGTGTAATAATTATCACTCAATAGCATGTCCTTAATAAGTAATTAGATTAATACTAGGAAAATTCTCTTAGAACTTTTTTAACTAAACACATTCGTAGGGAAAATAATTTTGCATTAACCCCCAATGACGAAAAACTTATTGTGATATCACATTGCTTTCAAAGATAACGATGTCCACTCTTAAATTGGAAGCCTTTCCGAATTTATAGCCTTACTTTCAAACACGGAATGCTACATGATAGCCAAAATGATTTTTCCCAATAGATTTAACCAGCATAAAGCTAGGTGTGGTTTATTCTTCGTTCCTTAAACCGAGTTCGGTCCACTAGACCATCGCTGATGATAAATATTATCTTACTTCGAAAAGAAATATCAAGGCAGGACATTCAAACTTGTAAGACAACACACAGTATAAAATTTCACATTAGAATCGTCTGTCTTTGTGTAACTTTTTTTTAAAATTTTAGTCACTGAAAGTTGCATTATTAAATATTTTTGGCTTTTTGGAACTGCTATGGATATGAAAAAATAATTCGAAAATATTTTTCTGCATTTGAATCATTGCATTCTTTTCTCGAAACCACTTTTAGCTGTAAAAAGACATCAATTTATATTTCTTCAAGGCGGACATTTGCTATGCCAACCGGTGAATCCAGAAATAATTTTGGCGTGTAAGTTGTATCTTAACAGGGAGTTTCAACAGAATCTCCTGTAATGTTTTTGAAAAATTAGAAATAAATTCAGATTTCTTGGGCCAACTTTTGATTTATGTTCATCGTGTCGGAATAGTTCTTCTATCTCTTTTTTATATTCTTTGTAAATTTCTGGAGTAACAAAATGAATGTGTGTATCATGTCTTCCTTAGGGCTCATGAAGACGAATCCTCTATTTAAAAAATGAAATTAATTTCGTTTAAATATGTCATTCTTGAGCTAAAATTACTTTGCAAATTATTAGCTCCGCCTTCCAAACTTCTACGTCACTCGAGAGGTTTCACCTCAATGGATTAAATAACCCGCATAGAGGGAGTCCTCCGCTTCTGATTCCGACATTCTGCTTCTAGTCTTCAAAACTTGCACAACGTGCTTATTTACAGTTTAAATGGAAAAAGTAAGAAAGAAAATAAAGTGAGGAAAAAATTAACATTTTACAATAATACTTGAATTTTTAGTTCAAAACACCATATTGAAATAAGGTTTTAAGTTATTCCTCCATCTTTACAATCCATTTTAATTTTGTTCTTTTTATAGCTAATTTTCAATGATATTTCTTCATCAAAAATTATGACATTCTTCTATCCTTGAAGAACATGAAAGTGTTTCTAGTGTGTGTGTGTGTGTGTGTGTGTGTGTGTGTGTGTGTGTGTGTGTGTAACGATATTTTACTCTAACTTTAAATGCAATTAATTACCTCAAATATAATAATAATAAACAGAATGGTCAAAAATCAGTCAATTGAAATAATCAATCGAAAACAAGTTAAGCCTAACCTCATTAGCGTGGGGGGAACACAAACTGAATTCGTTACTCATTTGGCAGTGATAAATGAAGATCTTCCACGATGAAGTTAGTTTTTAATTAATTAATAAAAATTAATGATTCCATTTTTTAAAAAACAAAAACTGTATTAACGTTAAATGACATCCTTTAGAAGTTTTAAAAAAATACTTGAACTTGAGTGGATGAAAAAAAAACCTATTTTTTTAACGACTGAAAATTTGAACATGATTATAAATAAAAAAAGAAACTCCTATTTTAAAAAATCTATAAAAATAGTTACCAATATTTAACGGCATCAACTTTTTAGCTCTTCTTTTGAAGTGAATAAAGTAATGCTTGTTATTTTGTATGCGAGAAAGTAATGGGAAATGATAAAGTAAAATTGTTGTCTGTAGTGTTGTAAATTGTGTGTATTGTATTTTTATTTCGGAAATTTCTGTCAATAATAAGCAGTTGAAACTTTTTTTTATCATTACCACTTTAAGCTTCAGAAAGACAATCATTTATGCTTCTTCATAAATTTTAAGCTAAAACCCGGTGAATACCTTTATTGGGTGCAATAATGTACTACACGGGAGTTTTTGTATAGACTCCTGGTTAATAAATAATAATAATAAGTAATTTGTTTATTGAAAACTTGGTAGTAACTCCAAAATAATAAGTAACTGTTTATTTTTGTGATTTTAATAAAGTGAAAATTATTTCATCACGTTATGTTCTTAACAATTTTTTTTTCTGTTCGAAATAATACTTAGTTTGTAATTTCCGCTCGTGGGTCTCGTTTATATGAACCTTGGACTAAAGCGATAAAAATTACTACTCCTAAATAAACTGTTATTCACATGTTAATTCTTTTTATACATGCGCTACGATTCAGACTTCTAGATCTTGTAACTGAAATGAGGGAAATTTTTTAAAATACATGCATTCTCAATACTACACGAGGTTTGTCAAATTGATTCAACTCAATACATTTGAAGAGCAGAGTCTATTGTGGTATATTTTTCATTCATAAAGAGGAAATTCTAAAATTGACGGAGACCATTATAGAACTGTCGAAATTACATGCAAAAAGAAATTTAAAGTCAAACTTGAACTTTGAAATAAAAATGGATTAACAAGATAAATAATTCATACTTTCGTATTTATTTATAATGATTAATTTAAGTATTAATTTAAAATGCAAGTTTTTAAAAGATCATATAATAAAATACAATCATTGCATCTTGGTAGTGGTTAAATATGAAAAGCTAATCAGACATTTTCTTTTATCAAGTCAAAGCATGATGTTGCTTTTGGGATGAAAATTATGGCGACAACACAAACCCGTAAAATAATAAAAATCACTGATTTAAATTAAACTGCTACTAATCAGATATTTCTTGCTAAGCATGGGATAATTTTAACTATTCTACATGATTCACTTTTATAAACACGTTTATAAGGACAGAATTCATATTGGTACGATCCCAAACCCAGATTTTGGGATTATGTCGCAAAACAAAGGTAACTAAAACGTGATTCATCTCTCATTTAGAACAGGGCAACGTGAAATTTAATTACCTTAACTCCTAAAATCTGCTCTTAAAAAATAAAATTTTATGAAGAATTCCATTACTACATTCTAAAAGATAAATAGACACCTCGGTTTCTCTTATACGTAACAAACAGAAAATATATCGAAAAAATTTGGAATCGAAATTTCAACGAATCTTCAAGTTCAGATATTCCAAATATCGAATTACAATTTTTAAAAAAATAATCTTCTCTATGTGACCCAGACAACTCAAATACGTTTGAGCTGGACGACTGAAATTTGGTACATGGTTACATTTCAAAAGTGCTGATTTCTATCTACATTCGGTTAAGATCAGTCTCTCCAGCTGATCAAACACAAATAAAAAAAATAAGAAAAGAATGCAGATAAATTCCTTGATGTGGATAGAAAATAATAAGATACAAAAAAATTCGGATAAATAGATAGATTATAATTCGGAGAGATAGAGAGTGAAGAGCTAAAATGGTAAGATTCCAAATCCAACGAAGAATAGAAGCGGGCTTACACACACACACACACCGAATTCTTTAGGCTTATTTTTATTATGATGAAATCTTTTAAAAATTGCCATTTAAAGTGGCAATAATAAAAATAATTTTAAAGATGGTTCAAAAGATTAAAACGATATTTCAGTAAAATGTTGCAAACAAACCTGAATTTAAATCTTGGACTTTTTTTTTACTTTGAATCCAAACTATATTAAAATTTTGAGCACTAGTGACAAAGGTTCAGCTTTGAAACTCATAAACACTAGTAATGACATGTTGAATACATGAATACATTATGATTTATCAAATCTAGCGTTACAGAGGTTTGAAAGGCAGGTCTAACATATTGCGAAGCAATTTTTGTTCAAAACTGTATTATTTCACATCATATTCAGCTGAATTTTTACTTATAGGAAACGAAGATATCGTATACGCGTTTCTCTTCTTCATAAATAAAGAGAAAAAAAGGTATAATAATAAAAGCATGAAAATTAAAATAAATCAGTGGTAATGACATAAAAGGAACAATCTCACCTCTTTAACCAGTTTATGGAAGATTCTACTGAATCTCCCGAAATTAATATCTCAAGTTACTTAAATGTTTGTGCCAATTCACCGAGAACGGACACCATTCCTGAAGAAAGATAAATTCATGTCTTTTTACAGAAAAAACTGGTAACAAGAAATGTGGCAATGACCGAAATTGATAAAAATATTTCATATTATATTTAAGAAAGATAAAAGAAAGATAGTGTATGTACTTAATTTATATTTAAAAAAATTAATTCAACAACCCTTAACTGACATCAAAAAAATATTTATCTTATAATAAATATGGAAAGAACAAATTTTCATGTTTACACCTTATTCATATAGGGGACTATTTAACTCATTAGGGGTATTTTCTAGTTTAGATGAAGAAGCAATTAACCACGCCCATTTCAATGCACAATATACCTTCCTTACTCTTTCAATAAATGGACTTTCAATTTGAACTTTCCTCGTTACTATCGAAATCAAAACTGCATTTAAAGAACTCCTTTAATTTGTAGCTTCAGAGGCAAATATTCAATGCTTTTTTCATCCCACCTGACAAAACCAATAGTACTTTACTTGTGATTTTAAATCTATTATGAGCTGCTTTAAATTGAGAAAAAGTGTCCAAACACTACGACTCTTCACACATATCAAGTAATCTCAATGATTATTGTGTAAAAGTTAAAATTAGCTATCTTAAATTG
>JAOUZG010022370.1:0-23930 GCA_026289955.1 Argiope argentata
AGCCCTTTTTTTGAATTTTGAATTAAAATTTTAATTAATTAAAAAATAAGTCAAATTTTAACGTTTTTTCGCTATAACTTCTGAAAATACTCCAGCACAAAATTGATTTTTGCATCAAGTTAAAGCGCAAAAAATTAGCTTTTCAATGATACTAATGTTTTGACCTTCGAATTAAAGCTGTATTTTTCATGAATTTTTAAACATTTAATTTAATCGTATTTTTTTCAACAATTTATTTCGCAAAAAAATAATAAAAATAAACTTTTATCTTCTCGAGGATCTCAAAAAAAATCAGCTTTTAATAAAATGTTGCCATCTCATTCTCAGAAGTATTGATTAAAAAAAGTTAATTACTACCAAAAATAAAACAGAAATATATTATTTTCATCACGTGATTTTGTGAAATAAAATAAATAGGAAATGTGATATTTTTTAAACAATAAATGCAAGAGAAGATTTTCCCTTCATCGTTTGCAAGATCAAAATTATTAATTCCATTAAAGAATTAGAATAAACAAAAATACAAAGTAAAAATATATTACAAAAGTGCGACAGTTAAAACTGAAAAAGAATTTTTAGATAAGCACCAAACGATAATCTTCTGAGAGCGAGATTAATGATTTAAAAGCAAGAAATCTTAAACGAACTTTCAAAATGACGTCATTTCAAAGAAACGACGAACAAAAAGCAATTTATAATAAGTAGAAGTAAATATTTTTGAATTCACTTTTTTTTAAACATTAAGGCATGTTTTGAATTGTTACTTTTGCTTATGTGAAGGAGATATATTGTGCAAATCAAAGAATTCACCTTCGTGGTTGTAATTTATCTCCGCATTTTAATGAATTATGCGAAATAAAAATGCTTCTGCTTTCAACGAAGCATTACTTAATATTAAGGCTATACTTGTAAAAACAGATCAGCTATCTGAAAACGCAACTTCTTTCGAGCAAGCACACATAATAATTAGTAATACAGAATTTGTAAAAGCAGATAAAAAATATTTTTTTTGCCCGCATACTTCGGAGACATCAAAACTTTCTAACCAAAACAATTTCAAATTTCTCACATGAGAAAAAATAAATCAACTATCATTCCAAATTAAACATATAAAAATGTCATTTTCGGCACGTGTCTGCATAAAATGAAACAAATATGAAACATGATATTTTTGGAAAATAAATGTATGGAAACGTTTTCTATGATATTTTACTATACATATATTACTAATCCAATTAAACAGTTTTATTTAAGGTATCCGACTGGGTTCGGAGCCTTTTTTTAAAAATATGCTTCAAATGCTTGTTATTATTCTAGTTTTAATTTGATTATGTAACAGAATAATGAGAAATATTCAAAAATAAAAAATATTTTTCATAACATTTTGAAGAAAAAGGAAAATTGTAGTTAAAAAACAGAAAAATTAACTGTTACGCCAACAGTCGTTGAGAAAAAAATTACAAGCAGAAATCAAAAATATTTTAGAAGAACATTGTAATAACAAATATGCATGCTTTGAACTAAAATCTTTTGAATATGTATAATATATTCTGAGATATGGCTAAAACAATTGTATAAACAAGAATTTTTTGAAAAAAATGTGCTCGATTTGTCTATGAATACCTGTAAAATGCCTAAAACTGCATTTATATTTTAGTTTTTAGTTCAGAGCATTAAAAATATTATATTAAACCATTCTCCAAAATTTCATAAGAATATATTCAGAAAATAGTGAGATACTGTGTTTACGGTAATGCAAAAAGTGCAAAAATTGAATTCTTCAGAAAAGGCTTTTAAAGTTTTTATTTTGAAAAAAAGCAAAATTATTATCTTTCAATAAGTCTAAAATTCTCCTGATTTATAAGTTCGACCTTCCTTTATATCATCCTTCACTGATTTATTCTTTCTAGATGCTCTTTTTTTTTCTGGACAGTTTTACAGACAATGAAGAATGTGGAATTGAATCGGCTATTCTGTTATCATCAATGTTGATGAAACCTTTGACTTTTTCTGGCTCATTAGGCACACCTAACTTTTCAAAAACTGGTAAAAAGCCAGTGTATCCAGAATTGTAAATTAAAACAGCAATATATATAACTAAGCGAAGAGTTTGCAGTTCAACAAATGTTTTTTTGGGTACAACATTCCACAGTACACAGTTAAAACTTTCGTTATAATTCTGTGTTTTTCCTTGCAGACATTTTTTTTATAATTTTTGGTCACACAGTTCCATATGTGATCATTTTATTTTATTTATGATTTTATTTATTTAGATAATAGGCCTGGTTTCTTTTCTTGGAGTTCTATGCCTGAAAATCTGGCCCTCTGGAATTTACACCAACTATTTGGTCCAGGGCACAGGCGATGCATGGGACTATTGGTGCCGGAACAGCAGTGAAAAAAAGAGGCAATGACGCCACTTTGCCTTTTTTCCAAATTTCCCACATTACTGCAAATGGCGATTCAATAATAGTTTTGCAGTCAGTCTATAAATTTATCGGTTAATTTTCCTTTTCCACTAAGCCCTTTTGTGTTCTTTTTTAATGAGACAAATTTTGAAATAATACCTACATATACTTATTATCAGGTATAAAAGATATAAAATAATAATGTTAGTCATTTTTAATAATTTTTAACATCGAAATTCCTTGATAGATTGCAATATTTACATCAACTTCCGGTTTCGAAATGCCATTTCCGGTTTCATTTTTGTCACACTTTGCTAACTTAAAACGGCCGTAACTTTATTTCTAAAGTAGGCAGAGCAAAAAAAGGATATATTTGGAAAGATAAAAGAACAAGCTTTAATATTATGCATTAAAAAAAATTTCGTTAGTTGTGTCAAATTTGATAATTTTTACCCAGTCGGATACCTTAAGGCAAATATAGCTTAACATCTTCAAGGCATCTTCTGTAATCGGAGCCCAACATCTAATTTCTTAATTTTTTTGGGAGAGACATAAATCTCTTACCAATTTGTCTGTGAAATATATAATTAGTAGAATGAGGGAAAAAATGCTAATGAATTAAATTTTTACATCATCTGCTCTGTGAATCATATTTAACAAAATATTCTTGAAACAATAAATCCTTAAAATAAAAAAGTGGCACTTTAATGAACTAAATCAATCATCAAGTCTGATCAATCTATGAAAATTTCAATGTAACTATTCTATAAAAACAGGCGATTTTAGATCACTTTATAAATATATCAAAGAAGCCAATCGGAGTTACTCTGAATAATTGATCTGGATTATGAAAATGATGATTGTTCTGCACTTGCAATATTCAGAACTGAATAAATCAATTCGATTTGAAGAAGATAGAAATGCTTATTTATTTAGTTGAAATATTAAGAATATTTTACAAATATGAATCTATAAGACCAAAGGAATTTAAACCATAATTTTTTTGTATATGTTTATAAACCTAAAAAAAATGCTATTATTGAGAGCATTTACATACATCTAAAAATAAAATTAAAAACTGAAGGTTTCAATCAACCTGTGAAATTTTTGCTGAATAGTTCCTTGAGATCTTATACATTATAAAAAGAATTATGTTTCAATTTCTGTAGTGAACATAAAACTTCAATGCCGGACTATTCTGCTATCAGTTCTTAGTTTTATTTAAACACATGCTTAGATTGAGTAAAAATTTCTTTATATTAAGTGCACTTCCATCATTTCCACTTTAATTTAAAAGTGAATGTTACGTGCACTGATAGAAAATCAGAGAGAGATGCGGAGTTCAAAGATAGGACTGCTTAAGGCCTACATAATAGTATAAGTGAATTACATGATTATCGAAATTTGAAGTTATATAAAAATGACCAAGTTATATAAAAATGATTTAACCCTTAAGTCGGCATTAATATTGGCGAACCGACTGGTGGCCAAAGGCGGCTAGTATATATATATAATATAAATTCTACTCTTTATTCTACCTTCTAAATTATACCTTTTATTCTTTAGGCATTCAAACAACAAATGTTATTTTTTATTTTAATAGGATTTGTATTTGCAGAAATTTTTATATATATTTAAAGAATATCAGGTTTCAATAATTAATGCAAAATTTTAGTGAAATAATAAAGTTATTGTATTTTTAGCTCAGTCTTGTAACTGCTTTGAAAAACTTTGTCTTGAACCCTTGCTAACAGCTTGAGATATTTAATCAATCAGAGCTGAGAGGATTGGGACATTTTACAACTGATTTTCCCTCGGCCATAAATTTATGGGGACAAGCCTATTTTGGACCCCTTTTTAACAGATGAGAGGGGAGAGATATTATCAAGTTACAAGAGTTTGGTAAATGTGTCAGAGTACAAATAAGAAATTTCTGTATTTTCCTTGTAATAGTATGCGCAAGAAATGGTACACTGTCAATGCTTCAGAGCAAAACTTTTAAGAATTTATTCTAGAAAGGCGCATATTTTACTGAGGAGGAAGAAAACTCAGTAAACTAATTTTTTATGTTTATATTTTTCTAACATTAAATATATACATAGAAGAATATAGACAGTTATATATCTGGAATACAGAGATATCTATCTAGATAAATATCTTACGTAGGACATAATTACTGAATTATATATATTATATATATATTTCTAACTTTGAAATACAAAAAAAAATCACGGAATGATTATAATTATATTATATAGTTCTTCAAAAAAGATATTTTAGCTTCTTTTTTAACGAAGCAATTCTTATGATTTCATGCAGAATGCTTTTTAAAATTCTGATGCGCACGAAAATCAAAATTGCATATTTTCCAAAAGAAGAAATAAAAAATAGCTCCCAATTTTTTTCCAAGAATGAATAATTCGTGTTATTCCTATAAAAATATGGCAATTCTTAAATTCCAAGAAAGAACTTATGATATGAATAATATAATTACTGAAATGTTTGTATAACTTGTATCGATAAATAAAGCGCATTTGTATTTGAAAGAGCTAATATGTTAGAATTTAAGAATGAAAATATTTCTTTATTTAAATGTAAGTAATCGAACTTAGCAAGTACCTTCATGAAGCATCATATGTCTTACAGGAAAAAGAAATTTCATAATTGAGATGGAAAGAATGAAAGAGTTTATTTCAATTAAAAAAACGTACAAAACAAAAGGTTAAAATGTGTTAGTGTTAAACTCGAATAATTTGTTTTTGTACCTGTTAGCACTTGCTATTAATCTCATTTTTCAGTCATCATTTACTTTTTAATTCTTTTATTAGAAATTATGTAACATTTTTTTTAAAAAAAATCTTAATATGTAGAGATAATGCAAAATTGGTGAATTCTTTTTAAGTCGTTCAGAAATGAAAGTTTTTAAAAACTAGTTTGAATTTTAAAAATTGTACTTATGTATTCTGGGAACATGAAAAAAGTTTTTTAAAAATCTGAAATTGAAACGAACGTTGATTTTGTTTAGTAGTTTTTATTTAGTTATTTATTTCAAGTAGAGTGTCCCTATAAAAAATGTCTGCATTACAAAATAAAAATAAAAATCTAGGATACTCCTAAAGTTGTAAGGGGCCTTAGATTGTAGCATACTTTACCTATTTGATAATTTGTCCACACAATCGTCAACCTAAAAACCTAAAACGATTTTTAAATAAGGATTGTAACCAAACAAAAAGGATTAAAATATCTTCCTAGCTTGCGCTCAGAAACCATATAAAATGTGAAAAATATAAAGGGATATAATAGGTTTTTTTTAAGATGGGCGGAGAAAATTTTATATCCTCAAAAGCATATAGATATTAAAAGTTCTTTTGCTTATAAATGTCATAGTAAGATATTTAAAATGCACTCGTAAGAAAATGAGGCATTTAATATGTAATGATATATATGTGCATATTTCGAATAAAAAATGACTCTTCAAAAGCAATAAGATATTGAATGCTTTATTTTTATTTAATGCCTTTGTGCTGCGTTGTTTTTATTTTTAAGTACACGTTATTGTTAAATACTTTTCACCTTTAAAGCCATTGTAAACTAATATTTTTTTAAAAAAAACTCATTTCTTCTTATTTTTGTGTATTGGTTTTTCTCAATGTATTATAAATGAATATTCTATGAACAACTTCTTTAATCATCTTTACATTAAGACACTATATCCAAAGTGCATTAAACATCCAGAAGTATTTGGAAATATGTAATTTTTAATACAGTGTAATTATCAGAAGAAAGATGAAAATTGCACTGCATTTTGCATATTTATAATATGGAACGCAGTTTTAAAAAATGAGGTACTAATTTATTGAAGGGAATAATTAGACTATTTTAGGACATGAGTGTATGTATATATTTCACTTGTTCACCTGCTGTCTTATCGCATTATCGGCCAGATGTGCAAACCTCATCGCTGTCCTTTGGTGATTTTTAGCCAAAATAAAAAAAAATAAAAAATACAAATGTGTTATTTTATTCATTTGTCATTCCGTCGGCATTTCCTTCAAATGTGATGCAAATTATAAACTGAATATCCGACAATTAAATTAAGTGCCAGATTATCTTTCGTTTTAAGATCCGCCACCTCGATTTCTTAGTCGACCGACCAAAAAATATTCGACAAAATGCGACGTTTATTCAGTTCGTCAGTCATCATACCAAGTGTCGAGCAAACTTTGGGTTGAATATATAACAGTTCCATTTTATGTTCGACAGTCAGTCACCCTATTTTGCTCAATCGACTCACTTAGATTTGTCGGAAAATGTATTCATCGTAGCCTTATCGGCTATTTGTCGAACGTTGTCATTCTACCAACTTAACTCGGCAGAACGGGCTCCGCGAAACGTGATACGAGAAAGGGCATGGGCTGTCAGCACACCCCAAACATATTAAATGGCATAAATACGAAAAAAACTTTGAATTCTAATTGCTAATGAAATTTATGATAATTACACTTTTTTGCGAGAATTTTTACTTTTTTTGACTTGTGTCTTTTGGGGCCACATAATGTACTGGCAGAAAAATGGCAATTTATCGCTTTTAAGGTTATTAGAAAATGGTAAATCAGGTTGTTATAGATGGCTGCTTATCATCAAAGATTTATAATTTGGCACGAATATCTATCGTGCCCGATTCGGCTATCTAGCCAGTAAAGGGCCGGGTTCTAAGAAATCAACTTGAAGGCATACCAAAGATAATCTAATACTTCTTTCTTATATTTTGACTGACGTCAAATGTTTGACAGCTAGAAGGGGCTGGATTTTAAATTTTTAGGCAAATGTGCGAATTTTCTACGCCAGTTGGGTAATAAAAATTGGTTAAGAAATTTTTAATTTCCTTTATTTTGTTTTATTTTAATTCAAAAGTATTTAAGAAATAATCCGAAAAAAATCGATTCATTAACAAATTTTAAATTTAAATGCATCAAACACTAAAAAAAAAAAAGAATCGCTTATCACATAAATCCTTTCACGAATAAAATTAACACATTAAAAATTCTTCATACCGCATTTATACAGAACAATTTTTTTTTAACTTTAAGAACAGCAGCAGCAAAAAAAAAAACTTATATCAGAACACAATCAATAGAAACATTGAAAGATGAAACACCATCAGATAAAGATGAAACAAATGATATTCACTTCTGTTGAAAGAATTGTTTTAAATCGTTATAGGCCGCATAAAAGCAATTATTTCCTTTCTTTCTTTTTTCAACTTCCTGTTTTCTAAGAATCCATAAATGAAAGCCAACTGACTTCGCGTATTTCTTTCTGTTACTTCCTGAAATCTTACTCATTTGGTGGCGGGAAAATGAAGATTTCTTTGCGGCAAAGTAAGAAATATTTCGTTTTTATTATTTTCCTCGCAGTTTTTCTGTTTTTTCTCTCTATAAGAACTTTGCTCTTGTCTTATAAAAAAAAGTAGTCGATTCGATCGGGTCATTTTATGGTTTTGCGCTTAGCAACACATTTGGCAATTCATTTTTATTTATATTGATTATTAGTACTACCGTATACCTATTCTATTGTCGATTTTTACAATTTATAGTGTGCATTTTTGAAAAGTACGCTCAATTTTGTAGACAATTAATTACCGATTTATAACGAGAAAAAAAAATTCACATACAAAATTACCTTTACTTAGGTAATCACCAGATTTTAGACGGTTAATGAGCAAATTTTTTTTTTTAACTCCAAAAAAAGTTGTGGGAACGAATAATCAGAAATAATGAGCCTATATATGCAAATGAAAACAAATTTTTGTGTTTAAGCAATTTTAATGCGTTATAATCATTATGTGACATTCAAGTCACACCGGCCTATAAAATTTGCACTTCTGTGCATAATAGCTCATATGTGAAAGTCCATAAAACAATTTGCATTTGTTGTAAGGCATATATGTACATGCATCCATAAACATAGTTTGGTAATCACTGACAAAAGCACAAATAATTTCGATTGAATCAAATGGTTTAGCGTCGTTTTACTGCCAACAATTTGCACAGCGATTATTTTGCTATTTCGTGTTGATGAGCCTGGCGATGGGCATGAATACTAGTATTGGTTGTGTTTGCAACGTCATATTTATTCGCCATCTCATGAAAAAAGCTATAATTATTTTGTAAAATGTCGATAAATTAAAATGCGACCTGAAAGTTACACAAGCCCATAGAGGGTTACTCATTAAAACGAATATAGTCTTCAGCTGTTATTTTATCTTTCGTCGAGTTTGATGATGGGTCTTGATGTGGATGAAATAAATCTAGAGCTGTTGATCGTTTCTGCCTTAGTTGGGATAGCAATGCCTTCTGAGTTGCTACAAAACAAATGTACAGCGGTGCACAAGGGGGAAGACAACTCCCCCCATTTGCTAATCTAGCTTCGTTTTGGAAATTTTCTTGCCAAGAGCCGTCAGTTTTAGCTTTATCCTCGTCGTCTGTAATGAAACTCTAAGTAGTCTCTGCTTTTTGGTATATATATATATATATATATATATATATATATAAACTGGAGTTCATCGTTCGATACGTATTTTCTTTTTTTGATAACTTGTGAGCCACTAGTTTTACTTTTTTTTGCCTTTTTTTCAGTTTTGACGAAAGCATCACGCAGATGTTTCCACCGTTTCATCTCTTCTTTACCTTAAAAAAAACTTCGTTAATTTTCTGTTATTTTTTAAATATCTAGCAAGTAAGATGAACTTTGACAGATCTTCATTATTCCTTCAGAATAGGAATATCAACAGCTAGAGTGATAGTCAGAGATGCTTGTCAGGCACTTTGGAAGGTTATGTAGCTCGAATCATACTTCTCACTATAAATAGCAAGTGGATTTGAAAATGCAGCAAATTGTCCCCATTATACAGAGGCAATAGATGGAAAACATGTTCACATTAAGAGTCCAATAGAAAGTGGATCTATGTATTTTAATTATAAAGGTTACAATTCAATTACACTAATGGGAATTGCCAACAGTTTATACCGTTTTGTTTTTGTGCATATTGGCAGCTATGGAAAGGATTGTGATTCATCGATTTTTAAGCAAACTCAGTTACGGAAATCAATAGAAAGTAATTCAAAATATTTGCCTGATGAGTAGAGCTTACCAGCCACAGACAGCCCAAAAGTTCCATACTTTTTTGTCGGTGATGCAGCAATTGCGTTGCATAAACATTTGCCAAGGCCATATGGTGGAACCCATTTGACCGTCGAAAAGAGAATCTTCCACTATCGATTGTGAGGCAAGAAGGTACATAGAATAAATGGAGAATATTTTATCGCCACTCTGAAGGGTACACTAATAGATAAGGATTAAGCCCCTCCCATCGACGACGGGATGTACTTCCTACGGGAAGGGTTGTACCCCGGGCGATGTTGATGGTCCTTCGGATTCAACCACAGTTCACGCGAGTGTTGCTGTTGCTGCGGTCCCGTCATTTAGTTTTATGGTTTACATCCATGTGCTTTCGTGGCGGGTCGGATATGACTTTATTCATTGCACGTAGATGTTTTAATACAGCCATCAGATTAGTTCCTAGTTTAGACACAAGTTCATGATCAGTTGGGTGTGTTTTGGATTCCACAGTCATCCTTAATTCCTCGTTATCAATATGGGTCAGTGGTCTTTCTTTGAAGATACTTAAATTGCCTTAACAAAATTTTTGTTACCAATATCAAGAATTATTATTTTTATTATTATTTCATTTGTGAATCTCCATCTTCAAATGCATGATTAATGTTACTGGAAGCTTGAACTGCGCAGTGATTGAATTTGAAACTTTTACCAGAAAAGTAGACGTAAGTGATATTTTGTTTCAATGTGGTGTCGGAGAAAATTGAAATTAAAATGAGATACAAACACGAAAAAATGTTACGAAGTGAGTGAGAAAAATACCGTGAAAATTTATAAATAAAAATATCGAGTGCCCGTTGCAGCGAACCCCTCTCAATCGCAGCCGAACACACACTAAACGAAAAAGGATCGTTTCTCAGTTCAGCAGGAATTTAGGCAGGAGTTGGAAGGTTTTAATTCCATTATTCTTATGTAAACTACTTGCAAAAAAAAGTAAGGTATACATTTTTTTTTTTGTGTTATTATGCGACATCTCTTTTCCTAACCTTTGGTGGATAATTTTAACCTATTTTATTTTTTAAAATGTTTGGCCGGATATATATATATATATATATATATATATATATATATATATATATAAAAAAAATTTTACTTTAAATGCATTTGATATTTTTGAAAAAAGAGTATCCTAATGAAATGATCGATAATACCATATAAAAAAAGACCTAATGAAGTAAAAATTTGTTACTATAACCTCTAAATTGCATATTTATATACGGAATTTTACAATATAAAAATCAAACCAAAAATATAATGAGAACCAATCGGACTCAGTTTTTTGATTCGGCACACACTCTTGGAAGCTGAATTTTTGACTTTATCTGGATAAATTAGAATCATCCGTGTTTGCACATAAGATGAGCCAAAATTTCGTCAGTCTTGGATAGAATAATATTTCGTTATTCCGTACAGAAATGAAATCTAAGTATTTTCTATTTTGAAAAAACATAACTCCAATATAATCGAATACTGTAAAATCTTCCGAAGTGACCATTTCTATATAGCGGTTATCTGAATGTTGAAAGGTGAGGAAAAGTGGCACATTGACGTATGATCAAGAAACAGAACCAACCCATCGTTAACCACTTAACTGTTTTATTTTCATTACTTTCTAATGAGATGACACCTTCTATCTTGGGAATATTTTCTGATTTTGTTTCAAAATTGAAATCCATTGAATGCATGACTTATTTATGTATTCGAAGTAATTTTAATATTGAATTATAATCATTATGAATGGTTTATTTTTAGCTTACAGGTATAAAAATTCAATAAATCGATGCACGTACAGCGTACGAGCAAACCGGTTAAGGGGTTAAGACTGTTAAGCGGTAGTAGTCTGTAAGCGGTAGTAGTTAAGCGGTTACTACTGTTAAGAGTGCCGTATACACGCCACCTACAATTTTCAAACGTAATGTTATCCTATGAGAAAATATTGTCCCGTGTTTCGTTTGCTATTACGGAGTCTTTATTATGAAGTCATTCTGCCATCGCAAGAGGGAATAAAACACAGGTTTCCCCCGAAGGAATTTTTTTTCGTGCGTGTCAAAATATTTTTAAATATTTAATAAAAATTGAAAAATGTCAAGGGCGCCATTTAAATGATTTTTTTTAAAAAATCTGTCATAAATAAAATAAAACTAGCAACTGAAATACATTCGTTTTGGTACCTTCTTTCCGATACATATAATTGTTTAAAAAAAAGAAATTAGGAGAATGTGTAAGAACAGCATTTTATACTTAAACTTGGAAGAATAATTTGAACTCCCCCCTAAAGTTCCTTTAACTCCTCCCTTTCGCGGAGGAATACACACTAAACCCTCCTTTTACCACGTGATGGATTGTTACTTTTATTATCTGGTCTTCACCCCGTCTTCAAATTTCCCCCTAAGCATTTTCTTTCTGCTTTTCGATTTTGTTTGTTTTATTTTGTTTACCATCACAGCTGTGGTCATCTGCCCCTTCACAATCTGCACTCGTTTCAGCGAATACTACCGCAACCCTGAAAACAAAATTAGTAAACTTTTGTAAAAGAATTTGAATTTTGCATTTAGCAGCATTTCCGGACGGGCTAATTGGTAGTGATAGAATTTCAGAAGTAAAATGCACAGCAAATATTACTCCGGATGAAGTAATAAAAGTTTTTAAAAAATTTATTTTGGAAAATAAGCAAAGATGAAAAACAACCATTAATAAAAATCATAAATATTATTTTCAAGTGCAGGTCCAGCTGCATATAACACACACATACACACACACACAAAAATTTTCATTTTCAAAGTCGACGGCAGAAAACAGAAAAAATTATTCAGAAATCCAAAATTTTGGCAATGAAAAAATAATTAAGATTCTTTTAATTTGACTGTTTATTGCCAAAATTCGTTGATCTCAGATATCTGGAATGAATGAAACTTCGGATCCTTTTGCGATTATACAGGATCAAAAGAAAAAAAATTAATGGAAAAAAAAAGGAGATAGCACTAATGCTTTCATAGCTTTTTTTTCTCTGGATATTTTTATAACTGTACTTTTTTACATACAATTCATAAATCAATGCTATTTTGTCTGCATTCTTTTTTTATAAAAATTTTATTTATTTGATCTTGTGTTTATGAGATTTTGTACATACATTTATCTTATTCATATATCTTTCAATAAATAATGGTTAATTTTATTATAAAGTGAAAAATAAGATTGCTTTTATCAGAAAAAAACAATTAGCGGTAATAATTCATTTAAAGAAAGTAAGATATAAGAACATTTATATATATTTTTATTTTTTACTAATACTTGAATATTCTCAAGTTTCTGAATGGGTTTTCTTCAGAATCGTTGATATCTATAGTCATAAAAGAGTAAAAAGTGTATATATGTGTATATATATTACAATAGTTAACTAAGCAATATCTTTATTAAAAAGTTGCCTTTGACGATCAACTGGTTCAATAGTAGAAAAAATATCTAAAGTTTTACATATTTTATATAACTTGGTTTCTAAATAGCCTTTTTTGAAAAATATTTAGCTATCAAATCTTCAGTTTTTGATAGCTATTTAATTGTGTCATATTATTATGTAGGCCTTAAACAGTTCTGTTCATTATATTACTTATCTCTTACTAATTTTCTGTCAGAGTGCATAAAATTTACACGATAAATTAGAGTGGAGAGGTTAAATTGTAATTAATATAAACGTTTTTTCTTGAAATCAAGTACTGTAGCCGTAAACAAGACTAGTTACCATTGGGCGCCAAAAGCTATTCCTGCTAGGGAAAAACAGAACTCTTAAAGGAAGAAGCTAAATTTACTTAAATCTTTTTAATAAACATTAAAGGACATAACACACAAATTACAATACACTGACATACGATTAATACAAACAATTAGTTAAAAATATAGTAATCGGGGGAAAACATCATGTTTACTCCATGACTCCAGAACACAAACTGAAGTTTTGGGAAGTGACCGCTAGGGGGCGAGCTGGAAAAGTTGTCCTGTTACAGACTCCCCCTCTGGCTCACACGACGTCTCGGCGAAGAGTCAGCACATAACTTCTTTGGTCTGCCACGTCTCCGGAGAGGTACTACAGTTCCACTGTCTCTAGCGACTGGAAGTTCATAGGCTCGTAAGGCTGAGCTGTGGTAAGTCCCAAGGACTTCATTTGGCTTTGCTGGGTCAGCAATGTCATACGTAGTAGGTGAACGATTAGTAATCACTAAATAAGGTCCTTCCCGCTTGGGCATAAATTTGCGACTTTTCTTATTTTGTGACTTGCTAACAGGATGCAATGTCACCCATACTAGATCACCTGGCATGTGGAAAACTTGTCGTCGTCGACGATCGTAATAAGCTTTACGCTTGTCTTGCTTTTGCTCGACGTGATCTTTAATCTCTGCAGTTAAACGAGCAAACCGTTTGAGATATGGGGTTATCTCGGCTACGAAATTATCATTGTCAATCAGGGCTCTTAAGTCGTGTGTGACATCATCTGTTGTTCTTAATTCTCTACCAAATTGCAAATAAGCTGCTGTGTGATCGGTTGTTTCACATTTGGCAGTGTTTAGTGCGAAGCGAATCATTGGTAGTTTTTCATCCCAAGTGTCGTGTTCATCTCTGACTAGTATGGCAAGTCGGGGTTTGAGATCTCTATTTTTACGTTCGGATGGGTTGGATTGGGGATGATACAGAGGAATAAGGTCTTGCTTGATGCCAAGAAAATTGCAAGTTTGTTGCATTACAGCACTGACAAATTGTGAACCATTATCACTGATAAGTCTACGTGGAAGTCCAAATCTTAGGAATACTTCTTCGACTAAGGTTTTTGCGCAGTTTACTGATGTTGCTTCTTTAAGAGCAAACAACTCCACCCATTTTGTACTGGTATCTTCTACGAGAAAAATCCACTTCTTACCAGTTGAGGTCTCAGGAAGAGGACCAAACAAATCAATAGCAAGAGTTTCAAATCTCTGTGCATATACTGGAGTTCTCAGAAGACCGGCTGGCTTTTGATTACTCGGTTTATAACGATTACAATCCGGACAATTTCTAACATATTCCGCAATATATTTCCGCATTCCTGGAAAATAGTATCGGCAGGCGACTTTATTGTAAGTCCCTTCTGCCCCATAGTGTCCAGCTGTTGGAGCATCATGGTACTCTTGCAAAACTCTCTCTCTTTCCTGAACAGGAACTACGAGTTGTGCTTCTTCTGTTTCTACTTCGGGTGAATAGCGATACAGAATACCTTGGTTCATTAAATAACCTCGGCTTGTCCAGTTAGCAAAATTCTCATCTTTTGAACTACTTTCAAAGCAGTCAATTATCTTCTTTAATTCTTCGTCTTTCAACTGTTCTTCTCGGATGTCTCTTGGCCCTCTTACTGGGAAATCAGCTGATACTGCAAATACGTCACAAGGGACATCTTCATTTAAATTAGTAGGCCTAGACAACATGTCTGCAAGGACATTTGACTTACCAGGCGTATATTCGATTTTGGGATTAAAAGATTGGATCTGAAGTGCCCATCTTGCCAAACGACCTGATGGCGACTTGATGCTCATAAGCCATTTTAAAGGCTGGTGGTCAGTTGCTATTATAATTTCTTGGTTTTCGACATAACCACGAAATTTCTCAAGAGCCCAAACTACTGCTAGTGCTTCTCTTTCTGTAGTTGAGTAATTCTGCTCCGCTGGAATAAGAAGGCGGCTGGTATATTCAATAACATGCTCCTCTGGACCTTCTCCTTGGGTAAGGACAGCTCCAAGAGCATAACTGCTAGCATCTGTTCGGATATGAAATGGCTTTGATCCATCTGGTTGTTTTAACACGGGAGGTGTCATTAATCTTTTCTTCAAGGTTTCGAATGCTTCTTGTTGTTCAGGACCCCAAATCCATTGTACATTCTTTTTAGTAAGATTGCTAAGAGGCCTTGCAATATTTAGTAAGTTTGGAACATATCTTCTAAACCATGAACAAGTTTGCAAGAAGGACTGGACTTCTTTCACATTAGTTGGAACAGGAATTTTTTGAATTGCGGATACTTTCTCCTGATCAACTTCTATTCCATTTGATGTTATCCAGTGACCTAAATATTTTACGCGATCACAAGCGAAATGGCATTTTTCTCTGTTCACATGTAGTTTAAACAAAGAAAGTCTTTCAAGAGCAGCTCGTAAGTCGCTCAGATGTTTATCAAAAGTCTCTGATAAAATAATAATGTCATCTAAATAAGATAGAGCAAAAACATTCTTTAGACCTGTTATAAATTTGTCGATCAGGCGTTGAAATGTTGCAGGTGCATTTCGTAGTCCAAAAGGCATGCGCAAATATTTGTACGTTCCAAATGGGCAAATGAAAGCTGTTTTGTCTTGATCAGCTTCATGCACTTTTATTTGATGATATCCCGATTTGAGATCCATAGTTGACATATAAGTGGTTGACTTAGCTTCTGTGAGCAAATCGTCCATGCGTGGTAGGGGATACGTGTCCGCAACAGTAATAGCGTCAAGTTTGCGAAAGTCCACACAAAGTCTCATACTACCATTAGGTTTAGAAACCAGTACGACAGGGCTGGCACACGGGGATTCACATTCTTCAATTATACCGTCAGACAAGAGAGTGTCCAATTCTTTTTTTAGCAATTCCTTTTTCGCAGGATTCATGCGATAAGGTGGTTCTGCAACCGGTGGATTATTTCCAGTATTTATACGGTGTTCACAAAACGGCGTTGGTTCTCCCTCTGGTTCGAAGCAACTCTTGTACTCTTGTAGTACGCTGTTTAACTGGTCACGTTGTTCTTTTGTTAGATGCCTACCCTCGTCACTTCGAAGATTTATATTAGACGAAGTTTCGGGAGCTTGACTGGAACTGGACAGTTCAGGAATCTTTTCTTTTGATTCGGCAACAAAGCAATTTTCATTGTTGGGAGGTACCTTGTAAAAAGAATACTGGATCTGAGGTTTTTCACAAAAATGCCATTTACCATTGGGAACATCAAGAACAATTCCAGCAGACTGGAGAAAATCTGTCCCTAGGAGTGTTCTGTTTCCCTTTGCTTCCGGTAAAACAATTAATTCTGTCGGTATCACCTTACCTTCGACCTCAAGATTTACAATCGCAGTCAAGGCAGCTACGTTTCTCTGTGTTCCATCAGCGAGTGTCAAAGAAAACGTCTTGGATTCAAATTTTACTTTTTTGCTTTGTAGCATATGGAACAACTTTTCTCCAGCAATAGAGTGAGATGCACCAGTATCGGCACATACAGCAGATTCTACTCCACAAATTTTAAGAACAATCAAACTCTTAGGCGATATTACAGATTCAAGAGTAAATAAATCCATTCTGTTTACAGACGCTTTAACTTCACTTTTAGAAGCTGAGCAGGTAGGACACTTAGATTGTATATAACCCGGTGTTCCACATCCATAACATTGGACAGCTCTTCTTTCTGGGATAGAGTTTGTCTTCCTGGAGAATACATTTCTCGCTGTCTTTACCTGTTTGTCTTCTCTTGATATGGTAGGGAACTTAGACCTTCTCTCTGTTACTGCGAAGTCACTTCTAAAATTTTGTTTGTTATGTGAAGTTGACAGTTTCTTAGAACCTTGGCGGTTATTTTCATAGGAATCCAATTTCTCTGCTAGTTCTAAAGGCTGGTTCCAATTGGTCCTTGAATCAAGAAAATGTTCCTTAAGATCAGGTGGGGCTTTTTTCTTAATTTGGTCGCTAATGATTAGACTTTTAAGCTGTTCAAAGTCTTTAATGTTAAGTTCTGTGATCCAACCCTCAAAATATGCTGATATTTCAAAGTAGAAATCTCTCCAAGTTGTATCTGGGCTCTTCTTATGTTGAGAAAATAATTGTCGGAAACGATCCGCAGTTAATCGGTATCGTTTAAGAAGCATTTCTTTAACTTTACGGTAATTTTGTGAATCTTCCTCGTCTTCTCTCGCAATAAGCTGTGCTATTTCAATAGGCAATGAGCTTATCAAATAAGGAATCCATTTTGATTCTGGAATGCTTAAGAATCTTAATTGACGTTCAAATATTGTCAAATAGAGTCCTATTTCATCTTCTTTTGGGTTAAATCTTGGGACAATTTTTGTAATATCCATTCTATGCTGATCAGTTTCTTGAACTGTCTTCTTTTGAGAAATTGTTTGCATTTCAAGTTGAATTTTCAATTTTTCTAACTCAAAAGCACGTTCCCTTTCGACGCGTTGAGCTTCGACAGCTTTTTCCTCTTCTGCTTTCTTTTGTATAAAAGCAAGACGAGTTTTACAGAAATTAGTATCATATGATGTACTTTTAGTAATGAGGTCTTTTATTCTTAAGAACGTCATATCGCTTCTCACTTCGATTCCAAGATCCATTGCTAGAGCTTTTAGATCATCTATTGTGCACTGAGCCAGGAAAGCCATGGTGTGAATGAATCAAAGTGGAACCAGAGAAGGAGTATAAATGAGTTCTTATCTGGAGGCAACCAAATGCCTTAAATAAGTTCTTTTACAGTGCAGTCAATTGCAAAAGTATAATTGATAAGCAAAAATTTATATATTTACTCTCAGTACAAAAATGTATTTACACTTAAACAAATTTTCACTTCCTATCGTGAATCAATTGCAAGAAAAAAAATGATGCCAAATACTTTATAGAGTAAAAAAAAAAAAACATATGTATATAAACATTCATTTGACCAGACAAAATATAATTAAAAGTTTTCACTGAATATCAAGGAAAAGTTATAACTTATAATTTACTACAATAAAATAAGAATGCAATTTCAAGTTTTATCATTTAGAAAGTAATGAAATTTGCCTGTATTTAAATAAGATTTCAACTAAGTTTCATATTTCTTGCTCTAAAATTATAAATGACATAATAATACCATGCAGAAATAATATTAAAACGCTATATTTATGCAATAAAATACAACAATGAAATATTTGAAATTAAAAAGAAATAAAACTCTTCTATTCAAAATGTTAGAAATCCCTCCGAAAACACATATAATCAAAAATAAAATTACACAATAACCGAATATGTATTAGTATTTTTCTTCTAAAAACAAACTCAGCAGCACTTCTTGAACATATATGATTAGTTTCAATTTCATATGACTGGTATACTCAATTCACAAATTAAAAGAATGCTTTTTATTTCCGGTGAACACTTTCAAAGTTTTAATCTACTTAAAAATTCATTTGCTGGTTCTTTCTACTTTTATAAACGCTTTTAAATAAGCATCAATGCTATTTATACTAACTCTTCAACAACAAATATTCATAATTTTATATACATCAGGATTGACGTTGATACGATATAGAATTTTATAAAAGTAAACTAAAAAAGTAATTGAAGGAAAAAATGTTTTTTTTCCTCTTATAAATTGCTTATGAATACGATATTAAACAAAACATAAATAATATTTGTAATAATTCTTCAGTACTCATTCACAATTCAATACGCGTCAGGATTGACGACAATAAAATGAAAAGTTACTTACACTCTTCGCTAAGAAACTAACTTCGGTTGAAGATTTATCACCAAACAAAACACAGCTTCGGGATGAAGGTTTATATGCATCAATTCCAGGACGGAATTAGCATAGAATTCAGGATTGATTTGCGAAAATTACAGGATGAATTTGCAATAATAACCTGAAAAGGAAAGCGAGCCTCTGCTCTGGAGTCTAAACATGGATGTTTACAGTGGGGTGAAAAACGATCGGGCCGCGCGTTGGGGAGCCATTTTTTGTAGCCGTAAACAAGACTAGTTACCATTGGGCGCCAAAAGCTATTCCTGCTAGGGAAAAACAGAACTCTTAAAGGAAGAAGCTAAATTTACTTAAATCTTTTTAATAAACATTAAAGGACATAACACACAAATTACAATACACTGACATACGATTAATACAAACAATTAGTTAAAAATATAGTAATCGGGGGAAAACATCATGTTTACTCCATGACTCCAGAACACAGACTGAAGTTTTGGGAAGTGACCGCTAGGGGGCGAGCTGGAAAAGTTGTCCTGTTACAGTACATCTTTTTTTTTAAATATGAAAATTGAAAGCAGAGTCGTTCAGTAATGAAATTGTATGTACATTGCAGAATAACTATTATCATGTCAGAACATATTTTGGGAATGAGGTTTTCTGGTGTCAACAAAAATCCGTAGGTGAAAAATAAACATTTTAAATTTTATTATCGGCACGAGCATATCGAAAAATCAGCTTTGAATAATGCGTTGCCGTAGCATTTACAAAAGCTCTAATTTTAAAAAAATAAATTAATGACAACAGCCAATAAAACCTAGAATAACGTAATTTTGAGCACGTGATTATATGAAATGTAATGAATAGGAAATTATATTTTTTTAAACAATAAAAGCGAGAAAAAGTTTTTTTGGATCGTTTGTAATACTAAAGGAACTCATTCAATTAAACCATTAAAATAAATAAAAATATAATTTAAATTGAATGAGCACGTGGTGCTTGGCCGTTCAAGAAATTATGTTCTGACACGATACATTGAAATATGCATAGCAGATTTCATTTAAATCTTTTGTAATTTTCATAACATCTTAAAGAATTATTCAACAGAAATTTCACAGATTTCTCGTGAAATTCAATTTTTAATTTTACTTTCAAAACATTTAAATGATGCAAATATAAATATTTTATATGACTTCAGTCAATAAATGTTCTTATAAAAAAATATGAAGTTTACATTTTACACAGTCCTTTTGTCCCAAGGAATCATATTCTGAAAAATACTCTTCATACTTCGAGTTTTAAATAAATAAACTTCCTGTCTTCTGCTATCAAATCTGTTAGTTTTTACATATCAATATTAGATCAATCAATATTTCCATAATCAATAATCAATCCAATCACCGTCGAGGAATCCTGGTAGCGTATCTTCTTTGAGACCGTCTATGAAGTGTTCTAAAATCGTCAGTTTTTGCAGAAGAACGACATTCAAAATTCATAAATTATTCAGTTTTAGTGAATGATTCAGTTGATTGGAAATCAAAAATGTTTCCTTTAAAATATTGATGAAGAAAACTGAGTTATCATTAAAAAGATAGTTTTTTTTTTTTTTTTTTTGCTTTATTGTTATGCAAACATTAATTTTGTGCTGTTAATAGTTTCGTCAAGTTATAGCATTGTAAATTTTATAAAGTTTTAAAATCTTGTTATTCTTGAATGTAATAAATTATTAGAGGTATAAGGCTCAATGTTAATAAAATTAATTAATATTAGGTTAGAATATTATCTGTACTGCGTATAAATAATACTGAATGAGAAAGTTTATGTATTAGTTGAAGTTTAAACACTTTCGTTTTTCAAGTTCCTATTTCAGTTGAGAATGTTGAAAATTAAAAGAGATGCATTGCACAAAATGCGGAATGGTATACGGTTTTTAGAAAAGTATTAAATGTTGAATGTCTCATAGAATTTGAAGTTAAATATACTCGTGTGAGTAAGCAATCAAGAACAAGTAAATTTTAGCAACCATAAATCTAAATTATAAAAATTAACTAAAACTAAGTTGGTCGCTGCTTTTATGACAACGTTTTCTTATATGACAAAAAAAAATAATACTTTTTTATGTGTAAGCATTTGTGTAACAATATAATTTACAACTATTTGTTTATCAATTCCTGGTGACATAGGAGTAATCATAATTTCTATTTCGTACGAAGCAATATTCCTACCAAATTATTTAATTGAATCTCGCACAACTTTTTAAAAACCTTTAGTTACAAATACAAATAAACAAAATTGCTGACAAGCTTCCAGAAATACGGAACAGCCTTGATTCATGATGAATGTCAGAGAGAGAAAGATTTGCAGTTATTTACTCTTTTTTTTTTCTTTTTCTTTGTGTTTAATGTTAGTGACCATATTAACCATATTTTATTGAAACAAATTCTTTAGAAATTAGATTCATTTTTTGAAAAATCTCTAACTTCTTTTTTATTGTTTCCATATTATTTTTTTTATTTATAAGTAAAAAAATATTAGACGAATTTTCAGTCTCAAATATTCCAGATTCTGATACAAAATATATCAACAAATCCTGGCTAAGTAGATGAATGGTTGTACTTTCAAAATCCAATAAATAATTTAAAAAAATAAATTTTGGAAATAATCACACAATTAATGGTTTAAAAATTTTCAAAACCAGGAGTCATTCAATCCAATATGTGCATTTTACAATTTAATTCATTATTTTTCCTTCCAATTTATGTAAATTGTATTAAGTTGGTTATATCCCACGTTTAGGAAAGCTGATGAATAGAATTCATCCTAACGTTATTTCCAAATTAAATACATTTATCTTTTCTTTTTAATGTGGTACAATGTGCCATTTAATTAAAATTTTGGATATTTTCTTTTTTGCGAAAATCAGGCAGAAATCTGGAGCATCCCAGCTACACAGAAACACCAGGCAATGTTGCACAAGTTGAAAAATACAACCTAATTTTTTTTCATTTCCTTTCTCATTTAAGACAATTCAATATATATTTTAAATAAATAATTTATTTAAAAAATTAAAAAAGGAACATTTTATTAAAATTCACTGTTAGTAATAAAACTATTGAGATAAAGGATTGAACCCATTCTTCGGAAGTGAGTCCGATGTCTTACATTTTCATACAAGTAGCTCTTGCCATTCTCCTGGATTGAAAAATTAATAAACGTAATAAGTGTTAAAAATAAAGTCGTGTCAAATAAAATTCTATAAATAATTAAATTATTTAATTACTCATTCTTAATTACAGGATTCTACGATATTTACAGAATCATAAAAATTAATTAAATGCCCCAAATCGAAGTGCTTCAATAATTAATCAGTGATGAATTCTATGTTCTAAGTTTCCTTCTAACATTCCCGCTGCCCTCAGTACGATTTTCTGTGCAAGCAGAGAAAATCTAAAATATCTAGCTCAAAAAGTATCTTTTCCAAACAAGTTTTGTTTGTGTGAGTGGGGGGTGATGTCCCCCAAAACGGCGTCAGTTTCCGAGAAGCATCTACAAGGAGAAAGGGCAAGTTTTATTGGGGGTGGGTCAAATGACCTTCTGAATGTAACACTTCCACACAGCAGTATCTCCTGGGGACCAGGAATTCTTTTCTGGTTGGGTGTTATTCGGCTTGTCAATCAAACCTTTTAAGCTTCTTCTTTCGTTAGCTTAGTCACCGCCCTATCACCCCCACCGATAGGAGGCGCTTTCGTCGACATCGAGTTTTTTTTTCTGTATACGGCACTCTTAAGCGGTAGTAGTCGCACGTATCACTGCATCGAACCATAGAACTGCTATATAACTGTATCATTCAATGATATACCACTCTCTGTCTCTGATATAACACTATTTCAACTCTATACATTAAACCGATTCCTTTCTTTCCCATAACCTTGAGCATTTAACTGTCAGAAGGGAGGAACAACAAATGGGAAAAAGTGCTTACACGCAAAAACAACACCGGAAATTAAATCCATATTAAATATCACTCTCCCACTGCAGAGAGAGATACACTTCGACTTTGGCCTAGGTTGGAGGGGTCATTCGTCCATGATCACTGCATTTAGAATTATGGATATATATTCTCGACGCTTCTGAACAACCGATCACCACTAAACGTAGCGGTATCGACAGGATTTTAGCAGAAGTTTTCAATCTTCGAATTTTATTAAAGCAATGTTTTTTTTATTCAGACCTACTTATATAAATTTTGCTGTACGGAAAAGCGGGAATATATATATATATATATATATATATATATATATTGTTACGTTTTTAGCGTAGCGGGTTCGGATTGAATGGACTTTGTATGAGGACAGCACAAACAAATTTATTTACAGCTATTTACGGTTATTTACAGGATAATTGATAAAGTAAAAATTTTAGATAAGTACAATTCAGCAGTCAACAGTCAATTAGAGCGTAAATTCAAGTCTTACGCACGATAAAAACAGACTACAAAACAGCTATCGTATAGCACAGCAACAGTTAATCACAGCGAACTCAATAACACAGCGTTAACAGCAAACGCAAACACAGTTCACAAATCCTTTAGTCCAGCGAGACGCTTTTTATTTCAGAGCAAACTCTCTACTAACTCGATCAAATCACTATAGCAACTCATTACTCGCTCCGGCTATTCGTCCTTATATAGCCGAAAAGCGCGTGCACCTGAATCTCGTGAAAATTCTCAAAACATCGCGCACAATCTAGCGGCTACTAGACTATTCCTTTCGCCAAACCAATCAAGCTGGCGCGAGGCTCCTTGCCAACGTCGCCATCTTTGGCGAGTTTTCGTGCCGCTCGCCCGCTTG
>JAOUZG010022373.1:0-21010 GCA_026289955.1 Argiope argentata
CATTTTAAGGTGTGTTAGCGGATGGCGCTAGGCCCGAACTCCGTACCTTTTGGTTGGTAGTCCAGTACCAAATCCGTTGGGCCAAAAGTGCACTTCCGTCCGAGGGATGTTGGCTGGTTATATATGTAGAGTATTCACCACAACATCTTTTATTATTTTATTTATTACTGCAATCCTTTTTTAAAGTTTAAAACTGGTAAGAAATATTTCTTATATCGTTTATCTGTTAATTCTTTGCATAAAAAGAAATATTCTTAATAACTACTATTGTAATCCAGTGAAAAAATGAAAAACAAAATTGATCAGAGATTGCTGTATTATTTTTGAAAAGTGGGAAAATCCTGAATTATCATTACTCCACGTATTTATTTTGTAGATTATTCATTTTAGTAATTTTAGTGACTGGAGGCAAACAATCAAGTTTTTAAAAAAGAAATTCAACAAAGCCATTGTTTGCGACATAAATTGTAATAGTTCATAGAAACGGAATATCTACAACTAAACTAGTTCTACTTAAAATCCATAAAACAACAAAATACTGATAAGAACTATATATCCGTATATCAATTACCATGTATATTTGTAATTAACAAGTAATATAAAAAATAACTTTTTAAAATTTATTCCTACTTAGGTAACCAGAGAATACATTTTTAGTTACTTTTTATTAAATAATTACAATTATTATAAATTTGAAAGAATCACAATATTAAGAAGCAAAACAGAAAGCTAATTACTCAGCAATTTTCCATTCGCCTTTCTATATATGATGTTCGAACTCGCAGTACAAGGGATGCGAATCCAACGCCGTACCAACCAGTCTACCCAGGCATAACAATCACAATTACTATGAATAATTGATCAAAAAATTACATTAAAGTTGAATTTTCAACTCCAATTGATGATTCAAAGCCAATTGTGGCACCACAAAAACCGTGATTTTTTTTTTACATAATTTGGGGTACGTAATAAGTTGGGATTGCAAAATTGGCTTGTAAATTTCAAGGGTTATTCAAATGAAAAGGAACTAAACGACACTGTGGGTACAAATGAAGACTTTATTCAAAGTATACTCCATAGGTCTGAGCTCAACGATCCCAATGATTACTTGTTTCCAGAATTTTAGAAACCCTGACGAGACAAAGTCATTCACAACGACCTTGAGTTTGCCTTGCAAGTTCCTCTACTTGTTGAATTCCTCGAGCACAGAAGAACTACAAACTCCGACTCTGAGACACTTCAAACACTAAGCAGGTCTATCAAAAACAAAAGACACGGGCTGAGAGGTTCTGTTCCATAATAACGCACGTCCACATGTCTCCAGAGTCACATATACGGAAATGGCTACATTCAGATGGGAGTAGCTCGACAATACGCCCTACAGCCCGGACATGTCACCCTGTGATTTTCATGTTTTGGGTCTCATGAAAAAATTTCTGAAAGGAAAACGTTTCAATTCGGACGGCGAACTTAACGGTGCTTTGAAGGATTGGGTATCGTCAAATTACAAGAATTTTGAGAACAAGGAATCCTTCGGTTCATTAATCAATGGAGTCTTTGAGCTTTGATCTGTGGTGTATACTTTGAAAAAGTTCATTTGTACCCGCAGTGCCGTTTCGTACCTTTTCATTTAACTCCCCACCCTTGTAGAATCGTAGTAAATTATCATCCTAGTAAACAAGAAACTTCTAATTTGCAAGAATTTTTTTTTCAGAGTTCGAATCGTATTTAACACGAAGCATAATTAGATTTATTCGTGGGCAGGGATGGCCTGGTTGGTAGAACGTTGGACTCGTACTCCTTAGGTTACGGGTTCAAAGCTCACCTGTCAAAAGATTCCCCGAGTGTGGCGATTGGCGCTCATTAAATCTGTTCGTGGTCGCCAAGTCCTCCGTATCGAGAGTAATATCACTGGGGGTACTGGATCAGAGATGATCGTTCTCTGTTCCATATCTAAATTACGATCTCAGATGTATGCATGAATTCGCATGAATGTAGTCCGCCCCCTAAAAGTGGTTGTGACGTATCTGTAGCTAAGTCGTACTCTTAGCCCTAGATGGCGCTACTAGTAAAACTAAGAGACGTATTTCTTAGGCTTAAAATCTGCTGATCGTATCAGCGGAGGCTTGTCCATGGCAAGTGCCATTAGTCAGAACAAACAGATTTATTAGGTGTAAATTATTGAAAAACACATATTTAACAATACATCAATAGGCATTGAACAATGCATGTAATTATACTTGAATGAACATGCATTTTCCTTCGAACTTTCATAAGTAAATTGGATATATTAATAAGCATAGTTGTAAAAAAGAAGGTATATATCCATATGATATTTAATTAAAGTGCATTTTTTCACGAGCATATTTCTGCCTTATAACTGCATTGAAAGTGGCACTATAAATACATTTTTGAAATAAAGACATACCATAGGAAATGTCATGATGGTATTTTAGTTTTCTGAATTTCTTTTTTAAATAGAATATGACCACATCTTACACTTAACAGCTTAATGTTATAATTTATAATGGAAATGAAAAAATAAATTTTAACAAGCTTTAACACATTTTTATTTTAAGAGCAATATGCTATTAATTGTTTTTAAAAACAAATTTAATGTATGCGTAGTTTATTTGGAAATTTTAATAGTTTTGATTTAATTTAATTATTTTAATCATGATCGGACGATATACGTAAAAATATTTTTTTTCGGAAGGAATAGTGTTTTATAATTTACATGCATTAAAAATTGCATTTAATATTTCTTTAATGAAGATTTGTAACTCCAAAGATTTGTTTATATTTTTATAATGATAGTAAATATCAGATATTCCAAGAATTTGATAATTTTTAGAGGCATCCCGTGTTGATTGAAAATTTAACCGATATTTTAAATTTAAATATGAAAGTTTAATTTTGAATTTTTATCATATCAGAATATGATATTGTTTTGGGAATGAGGTTTGTGGCTTCAACAGAAATCCGCAGAAGAATAAAAAATCCGTAGGTGATAAATAAAAATTTTATTATCTGCACGAGCATCTCAAAAAATCAACTTTTAATAACGTGATGCCATCCCATTTATAAAAGCTCCAATTTTTTTAAAAAAGTTAATGACTACAGTAAATAAAACCTAGAAAAATGTCAATCTGAGTACGTGATTATATGAAATGAAATAAATAGGAAATGTGATATTTTTTTAAAACAATAAATGCAAGACAAATTTTTTTGGATCGCTTGCAATACTAAAGTGACTTATTCGATGAAACAATTAAAATGAATAAAAATATATTTCAGCTAGCCCGTTCAAGTAATTATGTTCCGACATCATACATTGAAATATGCGTAGCAGATTTTATTTTAATATTTTATTAATATTATGTTAATCTGTTTTGTAATTTATTATAAAAAATAAACAACAATTATTTTGAGAATAATTCCTAAACATAAATAAATTGATGAAAAATAATTTATAGAATATATACATGGCAGTTACAAGAGATGATGAGGGCACATTTAAAAATGGTATTGGAATGAGATTATATATAACGTAATCTCAATATTTCTGTTTTCTTGAAATTGCCGATGACATAATTAATTACTGCTTTAATTACAAATGTGTGATGGCATCATTAAAATCCATCGAATTTTCGTAGTAAAGTTTATCTTTGTTTTTTCCGTCATAGTTTCCAGAATCTTTTTCTTTGGGAAAGTTCCACTCTTGGACTTCAGCTGAGCCAAATACGGAGAAAATTATTCCTGACATCATAACAACACCAATCGAAATGAAGAACACTTTATTCCATTGTTCTAATGTTTGCTGTAAGAAAAATAAAATAAAATAAAAAACAAGAACTCGAATAGTATCAATAAAAACTACTAAATTGACCTACTCGTCATTTGAGTGATAATTACATGATATTTGTTCTCTGCCCGTTTTTATGTTAGAATATTAAAATGTTTATTGATAAATGCATTGTTCTATAACTCAATATTTCTGTTTTCTTTTTGCATTTTGTATATACAAATATTAGAATATTAAAATGATTGTTAATAAATACATTTTTCTACAACACAATATTTGTTTTTTTGCATTTTTTATATACAAAAATTAGAATATTAAAATAATTATTATAAATACATTGTTCTACAACACAATATTTGTTTTAGTTTTGCATTTTGTATTTACAAATATTAGATTATTAAAAGGATTATTAATAAATAAATTTTTTTACAACACAATATATCTGTTTGGATTTTGCATTTTGTATATACAAATATTAGAAAATTAAAATAATTATTAATAAATGCATTTTTCTACAACACAGTATTTGTTTTAGTTTTACATTTTGTATATACAAGTATTAGAATATTAAAATGATTGCTAATAAATACATTTTTCTACAACACAATATTTCCGTTTTCTTTTCGAATTTTGTAAATACAAATATTAGAATATTAAAATGATTGTTAATAAATACATTTTTCTACAACACAAAATTTCTGTTTTCTTTTTGCATTTTGTATATACAAATATAAGAATATTAAAATGACTGTTAATAAATACATTTTTCTACAACACTATATTTCTGTTTTCTTTTTGCATTTTGTATATACAAATATAAGAATATTAAAATGACTGTTAATAAATACATTTTTCTACAACACAATATTTGTTTTCTTTTTTGCATTTTGTATATACAAATATTAGAGTATTAAAATGATTGCTAATAAATACATTTTTCTACAACACAAAATTTTTGTTTTCTTTTTGCATTTTGTATATACAAATATAAGAATATTAAAATGACTGTTAATAAATACAGTTTTCAACAACACAATATTTCTGTTTTCTTTTTGCATTTTGCATATACAAATATTAGAATATTAAAATGATTGTTAATAAATACAGTTTTCAACAACACAATATTTCTGTTTGATTTTTGCATTTTGTATACACAAATATTAAAATATTAAAATGATTGCTAATAAATACATTTTTCTACAACAGGATATATCTGTTTTCTTTTTGTATTTTGTATATACAAATATTAGAGTATTAAAATGATTAGTAATAAATATATTTTTCTACAACACAATATTTTTGTTTTCTTTTTTTCATTTTGTATATACAAATATTAGAATATTAAAATGATTATTGATAAATACATCGTTCTGCAACACAATATTTCGGTTTTCTTTTTGAAATTTGTATTTACAAATATTAGAATATTGAAATGATTATTAATAAATACAATTTTCTACAACACGATATTTCCGTTTTCTTTTTGTATTTTGTATATACAAATATAAGAATATTAAAATGATTGCTAATAAATACATTTTTCTATAACACAAAATTTCTATTTTCTTTTTGCATTTTGTATATACAAATATTAGAATATTAAAACGATTATTAATAAATACAATTTTCTACAAAAAATATTTGTTTTCTTTTTGGATTTGTATATACAAATATTATAACAATAAAATAATTGTTAATAAATACAATATTGTTTACAAACAGAATACTAATGTTAACTTTTAACATTTTACATACATTATTGTCGTAAAGACATACTACATGAGATGTAACGATGGTTTTTATATTAGACCGTTTATATATTAGAATAACAAAATGATTTTTAATGTATACGTTTTTGTACAAACACTTGTATTCCTGTTTACTTTTTACATTTTGAACATACATACAAATAAATTTCTGTAATTAAGACATACTGCATTAAATGACAGGTTGGTCTTTATATTGGACCGTTTTTACTGACCATTTTTATATTAAAACGATTATTACATATACATTTTTGAAGTGTAAAACTCTCTTGCATTTCATGGTTTAACCAGTTATTTCATAGAATAAGGATCTGTAGCCCGTTAAAGTGTAAAATAATCTATATCATATATCTCGCACGGCAAATACATTTACCTTTCACCCCTACTGCATTTATGAACTATTCCAGACCATAGGGAGGGAACTTGTTTAGCGTGTTGGAGCTGAAAAATGTTAAAAAAATGCGTCTAAAAGTGTTTAGAATTTCCAGCGAAAACGATGAAATTAATGTCGGATAAATCTCATTCTGAAGCCTCTGTAGGGTTTACCGTCTGTATCCCCGTGCCTGAAGTTGACAGAGGAAATGGTGATGCCAAATCTATTTTAGCTGTCATCATAAAAATAATCGAAGGAGGATTTTTCCAATTGGGCACAAGAAATGGCCTCATAAAACAACTATATTCCCGATCCCAGTTCAGTGTTTGCGAACAAAAATTAATTAAAATCGAAGAAGTACCGGATGTAGAAATATCGCTCCGGTCGGTTGCTACAGCTCAAAGTTTAGGTATAGGTCAGGGATTTAAAAAAATTTCTTTTAAAACCCAATGTGTCGACAAAACTTGTTTTTGTTTTAGAAATAACGTTCTTTGTAATATCAAGTGTCAGTTCAGTAATACTTGTTGTAACAAATGATTTTATGGTGCGTTTCCATAAATACCATTTATGCGCTGCATAAATCAGATAAATTGCTTCTTTTTTATTTTAATTTTCTATCATTAGTTTATTTATAGAATACCTAGTTATTTCTTTTCAGAAAAATTGTTTATTTTACATTTTAACTGTCTCTCATTAGTTAATTTATAGAATAACTAGTTTAAGTGTCAAATTAATAACATATTACACACTTTAATGGACACGATCAGTTATTTCATGGAATAACTAGGTATTCTGTAAAATAACTGCCTTATATTCTTTAACGGTAACATATATATTAAATATGTGTACCAAATGTTCTTTTTTTCGTATGGTGATAATCGTCATCTAACTTTTGATACAATTTTAAAATTACTTTAGAAATTACTCTGAAACCATGTGGAAGTTACATATGTTTTGACTGTTTAGAAGATAACGATGTACAAGTGCAGGGTTTTTTTTTTATTAAACATTGAATTCAAATTTAAAACACATACAATTTTTAACTTCGGAAATTATAAAGCACTGGCTTTACTCCGTTATTTCGGACGGGTGGAAATTTTGATGTGAATACTCGAGAAGTGATGGTCCAATGCCATATGTCAATGCGCGAGTTTTCTACGCCAGTTGGGATAACGTACTACAGATTAGAAATTTTTAATTTCCTTTTCTTCTGTTTTATTTTAATTGAAAAGTACTTCAAAATGAATAAAAAAAGCTATTAATTAATAATGTTTAATTTTAAATGTATCAAACAATAAGAAAATAAATAGGTTGGTTAAAAATAATCAGTCGAAAACATGTTAAGCCTAACCTCATCAACGTGGGGGGGGGAAAAGAAACTGAAGTCTTATTCATTTAACGGTGGGGAAATGAAGACTTTTGGTGGGAAAGTTTAACCATTTAATTAACTGGAATAAATAACAGCCTATAGCCTATTCGAGATTGTAATCTATCTCCGTCCTAAATTTCAGTCAATTTCATTCAGCAATTCTAGCGTGATTGACCAACATCATCCATCCATCCAAACTTTCTCATTTTTAATAGTAGTGTAACAATGAAAAAAAATGATATAACTATTTTCTATTATAAATCTTACCTCTTCGTTCGTCAAGAAACCAACAAGAATCGGCATAACAAATCCTGACATGCTTGACACAATGCTGCTTACTCCCATTATTGTTCCTGCAAAGGATAAAGTTTGAATACATTAATGATATGCATTGGAAATATGGTTTTAATATTTTCAAAGGATTTACTCATTTTGTTTCAAATATTTTTACTTAATTTTATTTTATACTTGAAACAGTTAACGTATTGACAATGCATCAAAAGTTATAATTTTTGATATTCCAATAAATACTCTTTAAAACGTGTTTTTTTCTTTCGTCAATCTCTCGAAAGGAAGCCTCGTAATTGTTGGATAAATTGATTCCAGTTTGGTGGTTAGTTCTCGCCACCTTGGAGGCTATAGAAAAAGTTGGAGGAATCAATCTCCTCATTAATTACCTGACATATTTCCTAAGGGAAGGGTTGTACAGTTACCGGTGTAAAGGAGATGAAAAATATCCCTCTCTTTCTAAGAAACACATGTTTGAACATTATTACTAACTGGTCAGCTGTGGGACTATTCCGTAATTTGTGATCGCCTTTGTGAATTCTCCCCTTTAGTGCCCCCATCTGGACGTGAATAGAGTTGAGATATTAGACCATCCATGCGGTTTACGGTCCTTTGAAGAAAGGAGCAGTGTCAAAACCCAGATGTAACTATTCTCCTATGGGGCCGCCCGAACTTGAATAAGTTCCGATAATGAACCACACATGCGTTTTACGGCCCTTTGAAGAAAGAAGTACTAAAACCTCCAAATGTGAAAATTTCGCTATTGTGAAGGGTCTACTAAGGGCGTGGATGATTATAAAATATTCCCACGGTTAACTCCTGACCACTGGGAATATTTCTGAAGAATTATTGGATGATCGGCATCTCCAGCGTGCCAATGTGAACCTGAGAGGTGGAGTTTCACCGAGGTTAAAATAGAAGGTTTTGAAAAGAAGAGACAACGAGTCGAGCTGATCCTACAACGAGACGAGCTGTTAGCTGAGCTGAAGAGATACACGTGATCTCGAGTTTCTTGAATAAAGTATTCTTTGTATTATTCGTGGAGCTGTTATCCCAGATGTAAATATTTTCCAGCATATTGGCCTAGATGAGGAGCGTTTGATTCTTATTGAATTTAAGTTGTAAATAAAACATTTGTGTTTAAAAGCTACCTGTTTATTTTATCGACCAGGATCAAGTCATAACACTGGTGAGTGATGACCCTTAGGACTCAACTACAATTCCCACCATTTATTCTATGACGGTGATGGGGTCATTTAATTTTTTTTCCTTATGTATCATGGAGGGTCGGAGTAACCAGCGTAAGGCTAACTACGTTTGGTAATTTTAAAAAAAAGAAGATTTGTTGAAATATTTTGAATTGTGCCGAAACAATACTATATATTTGATATCGATGTAATCAGAGGATGAATCAGAATCGGTTTAATTTCATAATCTTAATGATAAACAAGTAATTGGAATATTTGCGATAAATATGCGTACTTTGAGAAGATTGCCGGCTTTCTGGCACAGAGGTACCGAGTCTTCCTCTTGTTCGGGGAGTCCCGGATTCGGCATGGTTGTTCTTCTGTGTGCTATCTGTGAGATGTGTGACTGTCCCCCCTGTAAAAAGTGGCTGTGCAAGCTAATGTTGTGAGTGTGTAGCTAAGTCGTACTATTGGCCCTAGTTGGCGCTACTTCATAAATAAGAGACGCTATTTTCGGCTTAAATCTGCTGCTGTATCAGCGGGGAGCTGTCCATGGCAAGTGCCATAAGTAACAACAACTTTGAGAAGATTAAAAATTAAATTTTAAATGTAATTTAATAGCAGTCACACCGCATGTAATAATAATTTTTGTAAACAATGTACATTAAATCTATAATGACATTTTTACTAAATTTTCTGTATCAAGGGTTCAATTCACTAATGGGCAGGGATTGTGGAAGGCCCATTTGTTCATTTATTTATTTATTGCTAATTTTATTCTATAAAGTCAAGCCCGATGTTGTAATTTTGATATCATAAAGGCAAAGGTAATAAAAAAAGATCCAACCACCATATCCTAGCCCATAAGGATTTGCATATTAACACATGATGAATGTGTTGCCAAAGCATAAATAATATGGACACCGCGATTTGCTACCTAATGATTATCAAAAGTCTCAGTGTCGCCCCTTGCTAATGAGGTGCTCCTCTTCATCAGAAATTGAGCCAACACAACCCCATTCCTAATCCCTGTTCCCCTATACCCATTAATTTACCGAACAACTTTTATTCCATTATCCTCTGCCAATTCTTTAAGGACAGCATCCTAAAAAAAATAATTCTTTATCTATATCGCTCAGTAGCTAATTCAGATATTGCCTCTATCCTATAACAATTATCAATGAAAATCATTATCATGATATGATAATCATAGACGCAGATATGTTACCATATCGACGCAGGTATGCTAATGCTTTCTTGTAAAAGTCAATTAATTCGCTTAAATTATTCAAAACTTGAATGCTCTTCAGGTGAAACTGTTTGAAATAAATAAAAAAATTATCTTAATGATATTTAGGTATTACATTCTGTATTAGGAGAAATACAAATTGTTTTCAATACCTTCAAATTGTTTTCGACCAGAAATCTAGATGAGCAAGAGAACTATGTTTTCTAATTTTGTATCTTTTTTTCACATTTAAAATAATATCTTTCAAGACATGAAGCAAGTAACTTTCCTTTCACAATTATTTTTGAAATAAAATCTTTCAAATCATGCGATAAAGTAACTTTTTTTTCTGACGATTATTTTTGAAGTAATATCTTCCAAAACATGCAATAAAGTAACTTTCCTTTCACAATTATTTTAAAAATAAAATAATCCAAGGCATAAAATAAATAACCTTCCTTTCATTCTTATTTTTGAAATAATATCTTCCAAGGCATGCAATAAAAGAATTTTATTTTCAAACTTATTTTCAAAAAAAAAATCTTCAAAGGCATGCAATAAAGTAATTAAACTTTCAAACTTATTTTCAAAATAATATCTTCCAAGGCAAGCAATAAAGTAACTTTACTTTCAAACTTATTTTCAAAATAATACAATCCATGGCATAAAATAAATAACCTTCCTTTCATACTTACTTTTGAAATAATATCTTCCAAATCATGTAATAAACTTTTTTCTGACACTTATTTTTGAAATAATATCTTCCAAGCCATGCAATAAAATAACTTTTTTTTTACTGGCGCTTATTTTTGAAATAATATCTTCCATAGCATGCAAAAAGTAATTTTACTTTCAACCTTATTTTTGAAATAATATCTTTCAAGGCATTCACTAAAGTAACTTTCCTTTCACAATTATTTTTAAAATAATATAATCCAAGGCATAAAATAAATAACCATCCTTTCGCATTTATTTTTGAAATAATATCTTCCATGGCATATAATAAAGCAATTTTATTTTCAAACTTATTTTCAAAATAATATCTTCCATGGCATACAATAAAGCAATTTTATTTTCAAACTTATTTTCGAAATAATATCTTCCAAGGCATGCAATAAAGTAACTTTCCTTTCACAATTATTTTTAAAATAATATAATCCAAATCATGAAACAAATAACCTTCCTTTCACAATTATTTTTGAAATAATATTCAATAAAGTAACGCTTCAATTCACACTTGCTTTCAAAATAATATATTCCATATTATTCCCTAATATCATCCAAAACATGTAAAAAAGTAATCCCTAATGTCAATTACTGAACATATCAATGAGTATAATACCATTTCATCTACAAATGTATATATACATATAAGTTTGTGTGTGCGTGCGTGCGTGCATGTGTGTATGTGCGTGTGTACAATATCTGCACACGATATGATCAAGTTAATAAATTACCCCTATTTTCAGATGATTTATTTATATATCGACTGAGAAATTATCATGAATTTCGTTTGGTTTCTTTACCTGTATATGAAATACTTTATATATTACTGAACCTTTAATTTCTTTAATCTTCTTAACGCGTATTCGAATTATTTTCTTGAAGATGTTGTTTACTCATCTATAACTTCATTAGAAATGCGATAAAAACTGCCATCTATTATTGCTGACATAAATAATATTACATACTGCCATCTATTATTACAGAAAATGTATTTTTTCAGCATTGAGCAGAATAAAAGACATGAGTATGTACCGATTGAAGGTCGCGATACGAACCTGCGACGCCAGGGCCAGTAGCCGAGTAACATGACTATAATACAAAAGTCAACTTCAGTATCGTAGATGTTATCTGGCTTATGAAGCTAGCGTCACTATACTCCCCCACCAGGCGGAGAAGCGAACGATTCGTATTACGTTAAGCGTTATGGCGAGTTACTGCTTGCTTACGTCAACTGTGTCTGACGACTTTGCTTTGCTTGCTTACCTGCGTGCAGTGATTTTTGACACCTTTGTTTGTTTTTGCTGCGGGTAGATGGCGCCACTGTTGTAGGAGATGTTATCTGGCTTATGAAGCTAGTGCCACAAGTACTTAAATAAATAGAATAGTGGCCTAAAATGTTGTCATTCCTTATAACAGTGTATCATTTAAAATATTTCAGTACCTGCAAATGTTGGAGACATATCAACCGCGGTGATCATGCAGCCTGCAAAGGACAGACCGACAGAACCCATTGCAAGAATGGAGAAGGGGGCACTCATTGATTTGTCACACCCTGCGGCATAGATACCTATCAAACAGAGGGAATAACCTAGACAAGCTGAAAAAATAAAGCAAAAATTTAGTGCATTAATCTTATCTACAGGCGATGTATTCATTAGAGTGTAAAAGTAGGCGATAAGAATCTAGTATAATCTATACAAATAAAAAATGAATCACCAAATGTGTTGCTAAACGCAAAACTCAAGAGCGATTCGACCAATTCGGCTATATATATATATATATATATATATATATTCGCTAAGACACGAGGAAGGTTCTTAAAGAGAGAAAAAAATAAATTAGGAGGAAAATAGTTAAAACGACAATTTTCTTAGTTTCCCGCCAAAAGTCTTCACTGCCACCGGCTAAATCAGTAAGATTTGAGTTTTGTTTTTTCACCCGCTCTAATGAAGTTAGGCTTAATATATCTTCGACTGATTATGTTCTTAATGTTTAATCCCTTTAAATTTAAACATAGCTAATTAACCGATTTTTCGGATTCATTCTGAAGTACTTTTGAATTGAAATAAAACTGGATAAAGGAAATTAAAAATTACTAATATGCATAGCGTTGCCTCAACTGGCGTAGGAAATTCAAGATTTTGAAGCATGGTGTCTTTGCTGACAACTGTATTTTCATTTCACAAATTGTTTAAAAAAATGGTGTGTATAATACTGTTGAAGCTAACTCTCTCTTGATCAATAAATAAAATAGACTTGACTTCATTAAAAAAATCACTGACTTGATTTGCGGTTATGCTTTATTTCAGGTACACACTGTAAATAAATCATTTTTAGGTTAGTTGTGTACTGTTCTATGCTTTCGTATTCGCGGGTAAACGCTAGTGCTAAATATTCGCATCCCTGATACTTAACTCGTCAGTAAAAGATTTGCGACGGCTTTATTTGAATTATTAAGTTTATGTTAATGAAATTGTAAACACTTAAGATCTGAATTTCCATTCAAAACTAGTATATTCTTTTGACACGTACCAAATCTCTGAGAAACTGAAAATAAAATGCATTAAAGTTTTCCAAAATCAAAATTCAGAAATAGAAATTCTGAATTGAATTTGTAACATGAAATCGTTTTTAAACTTTAAACTTAAAAATCGAAATTCACAAATTGAAAGGATGTTGAAATTGATTATTAATATTTATCAATTATGTAAAAAATAAATATTTCCTATTTTTTAAACAAAAAAAAAAATTGGAAATTTCGATAATTGTATAAATATGTCTAATTATTCTTCTTGATTCAAAGACTTCTAAATTTAGTATAATTTTTTTTATATATTTATGTGCCATTTTCAAGTAACAGAATATTAGTTTTGAGACAGGCTTTGACCTTGGAATTTTTCCAATTCCAAAGCCATTACAGTGATCCCCGTCTTCTCACAAATTTGCACGAATCAAAGTCATAATTATCTACAAAATATGACTGAATTTTATAACAGATTTGCTCAAGTGAAAAGTGGCCTAGTTGAATGAAAAGTATGTCTTTTTTGGAAAATAAGAGAAATAATCATTGGCGTTTTAACACAGCTTTCATCGGGTCACGGTGTATAGTGATAAGGTCTCGGCTCGTGAGCCGCAGGGTTTCATGTTCAAGACCCGATTCCGCCTAAGAACCGTCGTGTAAGGGAGCCTGTTGTTCGTTAAATCGTTCAGAGTCAAACGTCCTCACACTAGTGTGACGTGGAGTGGAGAAGGAGCGCCATTTCAGGTGTCGTTCTGGTCATTTGACCTCAGTTCTAAATTATGAGGCTCGTCCCAAAATAGTCTTAGTGTTTCTTTACAACGGTACGTTAATATAACTAAATTAAACACGTTCCATCGGGTACGACTACGCCTTTGGAGTAGAAAAACCGGGGATTGATTCTTGAAAAGTCTTGCACACCTTCCTTCACTTTGCCGTCTGAATTGAAGCATGTCCCCTGTAAAGCATTCTTAAGTGTCTCAAAGATGTGGTAGTCACAAGGTGACCAATCCGGAGCATACGGAGGATATACCAACATTTCGAAACAAAATTATTTTTATGGTTGACTGGGTTTCACAAAAAACGTGTGGCATTGTCACGGAGAAGGATCTTTTGTGAGCAGGGCCTGACTAGGGCAGGGGCATACCAAGCAGTTGCCCCGTGCCCCAACATAGGTGGGAGCCCCAAATCGAATAGAAATTTTATTTTACATTCTCCTATTTTAATGAATGTTCTCCATTTCGAATGTAGTAAAGCAGAGTGAGCCCCAAAAACGTTTTTGCCCGGGCCCTAACTAGGCTAAGTCGTTCCCTGCTTGTGAAAGATGGCATGGCAATTTGTGTTTGATAGCTTCTGGTGTTTCATCAAAGTGCTGTAGTAATCTTTTGAGTTGATATTGCATCCTCGGAGCAGGAAATCAATCAAAAGTGACCCACAGAAACCGATGAAGCAAAACTCATACTACCTTGAGCTGTTCTGATCTGGACATGTCCATATATAGCATGACTTTACTTTCGACCATTTTCCTCTATAGCGATTCTGACGCAGGGGCTATTGTCCACTTTTCATTTGGGTAACCCTATTACATTATTAAAGGAATTAAAAGTAAATCTTAGATGTAATAATCTAAGAGAAAAATTACACAGAAAATTGCATCCTTTACGAACTTTGTCCACTCCGACATAGTCATGCTTGTTTAACCACCCAGAAATCCAACTGACCAGCACAGCCAGAAAAGTCTGTAAAACAAATGGTACGGAGGCAAACAGTCCATTCTGAAAGAAAAAAAATCACTTTTATAAATATTTTAAATGAGTTATTAGTAATTTCATCTTGGTTGAATTAGTTGTGTATAGATTATTACTGCGTAGGTATTTCTGCTTAGTTTGTGGTAGCTATAACCACAATGGTAACCACATCAAATGATAGGTTACCACAATCAAAATAAGTTAATTTTGATTGTGGTAAATAACATTGTGTTAAGAATTAATAAAAAAAAACTCTTAGCTCTATTTATTCTTCTTGTTGTTTATAATGGCACTTGCCATGGACTAGCTCGCTGAAGCTGTCAACGGTTTTAAGCCGAGGAATTCTCTTGTTTCAAGTAGTGCCAATAACACCTTTATAAATATTTTAAAGGAGTTATTAGCAATTTCATCTTGATTGAATTAGTTGTGTGTAGATAATTACTGCGTAGATATTTCTACCCAGTTTGTGGTAGCTAGAAGCAATTTCATCAAAAATCGATTAATGAGTTAATTTTGATTGTGGTAAGTAATATTGTGTTGGGAATTAATAAATAAAACTCTTGGCTCTATTTATTCTTCTGGTTTTTTATAATGGCACTTGCCATGGACCAGCTCTCTGAAGCTGTCAGCGATTTTAAGCCGAGGGTGCATATCTTGTTTCAAGTAGCGCCAAAGGGCTAAGAGTACATCTTAGCTACTCACGCTTAACATTTGATTGCACAGCCCCTTTTTAAAGGAGGTCACATGCACACATCTCATATATAGAATAGAGGAAGAACAATCATGGCCAAACCGGGTCTCAAACCCAGGACAACCAGATCATAAGGAAACGTGCCAGGACGTCAGTCTATTTATTTTTCAAATTATAAAAAAAGAAACAGTATCTTTCTTTGATTTTGAAATGTTAATTATCTTGAATAAAATTACACTCATTATCAATCTTATTCTGTTTCTAATGATATTTATCGTGTTAATGAAACAAAATTTAAGTTACCTTAATAAATACTGAAGTAATACATATAATTCGGGATATAATTCCGTTTTGTGTACCCATAACGTATTTTAAAAATTGGCGTATTTAATATTTGATAAATAATTAAATTTGTGATAATGAATAATTAAAGAGAATTTCTGAAAACATTCTATAAAAAAGAATATAAAATTTAAAATATATAATGTTAATGATAATTATCCACATATACGTTTCTCACCTGCTGAATAGGATAATGCAAAATCGTTCCCAGAAAAGTAGGGTGAACTGAAATGAAATGTGTTGCAGCCCAAAACTGACCCGTCCTTGCAATGGTCAAGGCATAGAACGGCACGGAGGTAAACAGTTTCTTCCAAGGAATGGGTGGTCGCTGAAACATCAAACCGAAAATTTTTGCAAATATTCTTAAATGGAATAAAACGTATAAATAAAAAGGTAAAATGGTGTAATAACTTCAAAATAGTCTTAAGAATTAAATTGAAGACCTACAAAAGGATACAAAACATATGTTTAGAAAGTTCCTAGGTGGCCAACGAAACAGTGGTGATCCACAGATTCGAACCTCAGATCAGAATATTAATGGTTATCTACCTGTCATCCATCAAAGTTCCAACTATTTTTTATACCCATATATTAGCTGTATTCGTATGAATTAGTTGCAGCTATAATATACAGTGAAGTGACAAAAGTCATGGGATGACTGTTAATATCGTGTCGGTCCTCCTTTTACCCGGCGAAGTGCAGCAACTCGACGTGTCATGGAGTCCAAAAGTCGTTGGAAGTCCTCTGCAGGAATATTGAGCCATGCTGTCTGTATAGACGTCCATAATTGTGGAAGTGTGGATGGTGCAGGAGTTTGGGCACGAGCGGACCTTTCGATGATGTCCCATAAATGCTCGAGGGGATTCATATCGGCCGATCTAGGTGGACAGATCATGCGCTGGAATTGTCCGGAATGTTCTTCAAACCAATCGCGAACAGTTCTGGCCCGGTGACATGGCGCATTGTCCTCCTTAAAACTCCCATCGTTGTGTGGGTACGTGAAGTCCATGAATGGCTGCAAGTGATCTGCAAGCAGCTGAACATAACCATTTCCAGTCAATGATCGGTTCAGTTTTACCAGAGGACCAAGTCCATGCCATGTAAAAACAGCCCACACCATTATGCAGCCCCACCAGCTTGAACAGTGCCTTGCTGACAGTCTGGGTCCATGGCTTCGTGGGGTCTGCGCCACACTCAAACTCTACCATCAGCTCGTAACAACTGAAATCGTGACTCATCTCATCACGCTACGGTTTTCTACTGGTCTACGGACCAGCCGATATGCTCACGAGCCCAGGAGAGTCGCTGCAGGTGATGTCGTGCTGTCAGTAAAGGCAATCGAGTCGTTCTTCTGATGTCATAGCCCAAGGAAGACAAATTTCGCCGCACAGTCCTGTCGGACACGTCCCTCGTACGTCCCACGTTGATTCCTGTAGTTATTTGACGAAGTGTTGCCTGTCTATTAACATTGACCATTCTTTAAGACGTCGATGGTCTCGGTCGCTAAGTGCAGGTGGTCGCCCACTGCGCTGTCCATGATGGGATGGGATGTCTGAAATTTCCTGCTCTCGGCACACTCTAGATACTGTGGATCTCGGAATGTTGAATTCGCTAAAGATATCCGCAATGGACCCATGCGCCTAGCTCCAACTAACATTCCACGTTCAAAGTCTGTTAATTCTCGTCGTGCCGCCATAAATTACGAAAAACCTGTTCACATGAATAACTTGAACAGAAATGAAAGCTCTGGAAAACGAACTGGGCATTTATACTTTTTCGCTGCGATACTACTGCCATCCGTATATTTGCATATTGCTATCCATGACTTTTGTCACTTCAGTGTATATTTGTTCATATAAAAAAGCCAAAACTGGTAATAAATTTCAGTACCAGTTTTCTCATGCCGACATCAGTTGAAAGCTCTTTCTTTTAAAGAGTTTGACTTATCCATAATCTCATCCACCACAAAGCAAATCCAAGAAATTATAAAGAGATTATATACTCACTGGAAAATGAATTAGAAATCCAAGATCAATATTTCATTGGACCACCTTTTACACGGATAACTGCTCTGATTCGTTTGAGCCTCGAATCTACAAGCTTCTGGAGTGCATTTAAATCCGGAGAATACCATGCATTGGCTATGCAGCTTTTTAGATCTTGTTGGTTGGTTGGTTGGTTCTAATGGCACTTGCCTATGGACAAGCTCGCTGCTGAACCCAGCAGCAGATTTAAGCCGAGTGAAGCGTCTCTTGTTTCAAGTAGCGCCAACTAGGGCCAAGAGTACGACTTTTGCTACACACTCATCTCATTCGCTTGCACAACCCCTTTTTACAGGGGGGCACATTCACACATCTCACAGATAGTACACAGAATAACAACCATGCCCGAACCAGGACTCGAACCCGGGACCTCCTGAACACGAGGCAGACGCGCTACCCCTGTGCCAGCAAGCCGGCTTTTAGATCTTGTAAATTATATGGAAGAGGAGAGTTCTTTCTGATGCCTCTTTCCACCGTATCCCACACATTTTCTATGGGGCTAATATCCGGGCTATCTGTTGACCAGGGAAGGTGTTGGAAGTCAGACAAATGCTCAGCGAACCAATTTTGAACACTTCTGGCATGATGTATAGTTGCATTATCGTCCACGAAGTATCCATCACCATCAGGATAAAAATGCAGCATTACAGGGTGGACTTGATCTGCCAGTATAAGTTCAAGGAAAACCAGGGTACCACTTCCATGCCAGCAGAACATGCTCTAATGATACTCCCTCCAAACCCTTGTACAGTGCAAGTAAGGCAAGATAGATTCATGGCTTCGAGGGGTTCTCATCAAATTCGACGCCTTCCATCAGTCCAAAATAAGGTGTAGCATAATTAATCCAACAACATTACCCGTTTCCAATAATCAGATGCCCAGCGTTTTTATTCCCGACATCACTGGAAAAGAATTTTTGCGTGTCGGGCAGATATGAATGGTTTTCTTACAGGCACTCGAATATGCATTTCTATCCTTTGCAATTCTCTGCGCTTAGTTCGAGTTGAAATCTGTTTGAAAGAGCCTTGGCTGATCATTTGTGCCATTTGATTTACAGTAGAGCCTCTGTTCTGCCGTACAATTCGTCAGAGAGGACACCCATGACGCTCTTGGAAAACTGTGCTCGGACCGCAGTTACGTCTTCTAGAGAATGACTGTGAGTTTTGATTCCAACTTTTGAAAAACTTCGATATGGCTGCTTTTGAGAACCCAGTGATATCTGCCGTCTTCGAAATCGAGGTACCTGCTATAAAACCTTTTTCAAACGGTGAACGATCTGCCATTTTCCCATTTCACTTTATTCATCGCGAAAAGGACTCTTACGACTTACTTATACAAGCATTCTAACCACTTGTAACCCACGTCATAACAAAAAAAATGCATTATTCATCCACAGAATGTGGTCAAATGCTTTAGATGCTAATTACAAAGGTTTCTAATTCATTCGCCAGTAAGTGTATGAAAACAACAACGCAACTTTGACCTTTCAAAGAGTAGCCATAGCCGCTAAACAGCAGGTTGAAGGGTAAGCTCATTTTTCTCTTTAGCCTTATCATAAAAACAGATATTTTTGTAGCAATGTGGTCATTATTCTTAATATACTCAAACCATTTGAAAGTCCACTGGAAATAACTAAATATGGCGAATAGATATATCAACTATTGAGTTCACTTGAAAGAGAAACTATCTGAAAATTTTGAAGGAAACATACCCAAACTTATTGTCTGGCTTGCATTCAACTTAAAATAGTTCCTATCCTTTTTGCCTAAAGAGAATCTTAGCCATGATTTGAACCACAGGATTTTGCACAGTATGTACGTTTGTATACATATGTGACGACCCTACAGCTTACTTAACGGTTATTCTGTATCATTCTGTATTTTATCATGTCAGAACATGATGTTGTTTTGGAAATGAATTTGTGGCGTCAACAAAAATCCACGGGTGAAAAATAAAAATTTTATTATCTGTGCGAGCATCTCAAAAAAAATCAGCTTTTAATAACGTGTTGCCATTGCATTTAAAAAAACTATGATTAAAAATAAGTTAATTACTACAGCAAATAAAATTTTGAGCACCTGAATATATGAAATGAAATAAATAGGAAATGTGATATTTCTTTAAACAATAAAGGCGAGACAAAAAAATTTTGATAATTTGCAATACTAAAGTGACTCCTTCAATGAAACGATTAAAATGAATAAAAATATAATTCGCACGAGCACGTGGTGCTTGGCCGTTCAAGAAATGACGTTCTGACATGATACATCGAAATTTGTATGGCAGATTTCATTTTTATCTTTATTTTTTTTTATCATGTCAAAATATGATGTCTTTTGGGATGATAGTTTTTTCATCAACTGAAGTCCATAGGCGAAAAATAAAAACTTCATATCTGCACGAGCGTCTCAAAAATTCAGCTTTTATAATTTACGGTAAAAATTATAAAGAAATATTATTAATATTTTTTCAACGAGATTAATTATAAATGATAGATCTAATGTAAAGTGAAAATTTAATTGAATTCACTGAACTAATGAATATATACCAAATGTATATAGAGTCAAATTAATGCTAGTTAATCAATTAATTAGTTAATGACTAGTCAAATAGAGCACACAAATGTATAAAATGATAAAATGTTAGCATATAAAGAAATGAATGAAAAAAAATTTCAAAGTCTGCATTTATTTATACGGAAATCTAAAAAAAATCTTATCTTCTAGAAAAGGACACCTACCTTTCCAGATAAATTAAGTTCTTGGTTACTTAAAATATATTTCAGTTCTCTTTCTGTTATCCTAGGATGTTTTTCTGGTGATTCAAATAAGAAAAATTGAAGATATATGGCGAAAATAATTCCTAAACCACCTGAAAAAGAACGTTATACTTATATTATCTTTTTCCTTCTTATATTATATATATAT